>VWZX01010251.1:0-25776 GCA_013399015.1 Galbula dea
TGAGTTCTTTTTTCCTTGCTTTTCTTTTTTCCCATTCATCTTAGGATCATAGAATCCCAGAGGGATTTGGGTGGGAAGGGGCCTGTCAAGGGCATCTAGTCCAACCCCCTGCAGCCAACAGGGACATCTGCAACTACAGCAGGTTGCTCACAGCCCCAGACAACCTGAGCTGGGATGGTTCCAGGGATGGGACATCTCCCACCTCTCTGGGCAGCCTGGGACAGGCTCTCACCATCCTCAGCTTAAAAAGATGTCTTTCTTAGACCTAGTCTAAAAGTCTTCTAGTTTAAACCATCAGTCCTTGTCCTGTCCCAACAGACTCTGCTAAAGTCTGATCCCAGCTTTCTTCAGCTTGATGTGCTGAAAAGCTGCAGTAAGGTCTCCCTGGAGCCTTCTCTTCTCTAGGCTGAACAACCCCAACTGTCTCAGCCTGGCCTCATGGCAGAGGGGTTCCATCCTCAGATCATTTTTGTGGCCTCCTCTGGACCTGCTCTCCCCAGGTCCTGTGTTGAGGAATCCAGAGCTGGATATGAATGCCAAAGCATGGTTTGACTTCTGTCTGTCAAAACCCTCAGATCAGATCGTCACAGACACATTGGCCATGTCTAAAAAGCCATTTTGGTCACTTGTCACTGCTGTCACACTGCCTGTCTTCAACACACCACTTGTTCCTCTAACCACTGGTGTCATCTGCCATGACATGGTGCAGGATTTCGTTGCCTTTTCTTATGGGAAGCCAAAAACCAGATCCATTTGTCATGTCAGAACATTGTCTGTAGATGCTTCTGGCTCTGCAGTGCCTAACAATGAAACCATCACATGCAGTTTCCCCCAGCACGTTGCTGTCTCATTTCCTGCCCTCATTTTGAGCTAGCATTTAGGTCTCAATTTACATTAGCTCTGCCCTTGGATTAATCTAATAGCAGTAACAGCATTAGCAGAGTGCCAGCTCCAGAGGCCATCAGGAGACTGTCTTTATGTAACAGAGAACTGAACCTCCTCTCCTTAGGGATGTCAGGAAGGACTGAGCATCAGGAGAAGTAAAGCAGGCTTTTGTAGTGTCACTTCTTGAGGAGGGTGCTGACTGCAGCAGTGCTTCCTGGCAGACACCACAGCCTTGTGCCTAATCCAGGGGTTCTTTCTTGTTCAGAGTATTGCATGCCAGTGACCATGTTTGAACCTCGGGCATGTCTGCATTACATTGCCAAAACAAATCACAGCAGTGCTGCTCCCATGGCACAGGAGGTGCAGCCACAGCCTCTCAGGAGCCTTCCCTCCCTGCTCCATCCCTTGCTCCCCAGCAGAGCCTCAGACCAGCTCTTGCTCCTCGCTCTGGAGAAGAGCTGGTGCTCAGCCCTCGTGCAGCATTCCCTGCCCTAATCCCAGATCCTGATTTTGAGTCTCTCAGTCACTCTGACTTCACCTCCATGGCTGTAGATGAGCTTATCAGCAGAAGTGTATGATGCAGGGAAGTGAATTTTGTGCCATGGTTAGGGTTTCATTGCTGTTAGGGTTAGAGATAGAAACCTCTGTTTCTCCCTTGCACACAGCAATGCACAAGCTACATCCTGACCTGATCTCACACCTTGCTGAGCTCTCTTCTCCATGGAGCATTGCAGCCAGAGGCAGCTCCTGCAGCCAAAGGCACAATCTCACCCCTTAGAGCTCATCACCTTCTCTGTTGGTACCTTAGCAGTTAATATTTCCTTTGCCTTTTCTCTAATGTCCCCAACTTCACACTCTGAGCTGGCCCCTGTGTGCCAGCCAGCCATCAGAGTGCTCTGACACAGCTCTGGATCCCTCTGAAGTGTCTGCATTCACTCACTCCTTCTCTTTTTTGTAAATAGAAGTGGCAGTGCATAGAGTCACAGAGTCATTTTGGTTGGAAAAGACCTTTATGATCATCAAGTCCAACCATGAACCTAACATTGCCAGGTCACCAGTAACCCATGGCCCTCAGCACCACATCTCCAGGGCTTTGAAACCCCTCCAAGGAAGATGACTCCACCACTGCCCTGGGCAGCCTGGGCCAGGCCTTGACAACCCTTTCAGGGAAGAAATTGTTCCTAATATTCTACTTGAACCTCTCCTGGCACAACCTGAGGCTGGGAGAAGAGACCAACTCCCACCTGGCTCCAGCCTCTTGTCAGGGAGTTGCAGAGAGTGAGAAGGTCTCCCCTGAGCCTCCTCTTCTCCAGGCTAACCAAGCCCAGTTCCCTCAGATATTTTTCCTGTTGCCCTGTTGCTTATAATGTCCTAAAGATGTGAGATCACTGACTGGTAGAGAACCAGTTTTCCTGTTCACACTTTAATGAGAGGAATTTGATCCCCTAGGTAACTTCTTTGGGCATGTCATTGCAAAACAGAAGTGGTTTGTCTCATGAGAGCTAGATAAATTCCATGGCACTTGCCTTCCTGCCCTTGATGAGCAGTGCAGGATCCCTGCCTACTCCCCTGCCTCTCAGAGAAGCCATGGCAGTTATGCAAAGGAAGGAATGCTAGAAAACAAAGCCATGAAAAAATAGCCAAAAAAACCCAGTTTTAGGAAACATTGGGGTTGTCAGGAAATGGCAGAAGGTAGGAAATTCAAAGTTAAGACAGATTACTCCATCCACCAGTTGGTTGCTTTTTGCTCATGTTTCATTCAGATGTGATTGGAGGATGAGATGGATTGTCCTGGCTTTGGATTGCCTTACCCCTTTATCCTAGAACCACAGGCTGGGTTGGGTGGGAAGGGACCTTGCAAGGTTATCTAGTCCAACCCCCTGCAGTCAGCAGGGACATCTGCAACTAGAGCAGGTTGCTCACAGCCCCAGACAACCTGAACTGGGATGGTTCCAGAGCTGGGACATCTCCCACCTCTCTGGGCAGCCTGGGACAGGCTCTCACCACCTTCATTTTTCACCACCTTCACTTGAGATTATCTAAGGACCACAGAAAACCACAAATGAAATCCAAAAGCTTTCACTGATGTTAAAACAACTTAAATTCTGCCTAAACAAGAGGAGAAGCTTGTTGGTATGAGGGTGTTGGAGCCCTGGCCCAGGCTTTGCAGAGAGGCTGTGGAGTCTCCTTGTGTGGAGAGATTCCCAAGGCAGCTGGAGGTGACCCTGCTGGAGCAGGGGGGTTGGACTGGGTGATCCACATCGAATTCAGGGATTCTGTGGATGTGCCAATATCTGGGGCAGTAGGAGCACATTCTTCACTTAATAGTTCTCCATGACACCAGAACTGGTCACTGGGACTCCCTGCTCAGCCTGGAGGACCTCACCCCCAACTCCCTCTTCATGAAATCTCCACTCTTGAGGTTCTCCCCTAAACCTTTCTCCTGGTGCTGAGCAGAGCAGGGCTAGGTCAGGCTGTGCTGTGCTTTGTTTCCTTTTGATCACACCTCCTTGACTGTTACCATCCCTAGTACCTGTGTTTTTTGGGAGGGGGAGTTCCTTTTCTTTTCTTCCTGCTTCCATCCCCACTCTCAAACAGAAGGAGAACTCCTTGGGGATTCTTTCCATGGCTGATTTCTTTTCTTTTCCTTTGTTTTTCTTTACTCCCATTAACCCCATCAGTTGCTCTTGACTGGGACCAAGTGGGATGTGAACCTTAGCAGTGCTCCACAGAGAGGCAGTAGATGGGCTGGGGGCTGGTTCTTTGAGCTCCTTGGTAATGCAGACAGCCTCATGGTGTATCAGTGTGGAGACAAGAACAACTTCTGTACAAATGAGGGGCTGAAAGTCAGGTGACTCTTCAAGTAGCCTTTGGGTTTAGTTTCTCTTAATTAAATGATCTTTTCCCCCCTCTGGATAATACTCAACCACCAGTCATCTCTATTGGCCACACCAAAACCAAAACAAAAGGTGGATAATTTTCATGGAAAGAACATTTGGGGAGGAAAAGTTTGTTTCTAAAACAACATTTAATATCCTAAAGCCACCTGGCTTTCTTAAGGGGGAAAAAAAAACAAAACCAAAAACCCAAAACAGACCAAAAAAACCCAAACCAAACCCAAAAAATACCCTCTCCCCCCAAACAAAAAAACCCAAAACACAATTGAAAGACCACTTTTTTTTCCAGAACCCTTTTGGTTTGGCTTCTGAATTCTGTTCCCTGCCCTGTCCAGTATGCCTGGAGTCTTCCTCTGAGTCTGCTCTGTTGACTAACACAGCATTTTTGGTTGGCTTCATCTCGGCGCGCGGTTGGGCCAGCGCTGCGCCCGCGCTGCTCAGGGCGCTTGAGCTGCTGCTGGAGCTCCGGAGGGACTGATCAGTTGGGTTTGTTCTTTCTTCCTGCCTTCCTCCTGGGGACCCTGCTTCCTTCTCTAACCCCCTAGACTGACAGTGAGCAGACGGACACCGCGGCCGATGGTGAGACCACTGCCACCGAGGTTTGTACAGCCGCCGGCACCCGCTTAGGCCAGGGGATGACCTTTGGTGGCCCTCATCTCATCTCCTCCCTCATCTCCTCCCTCATCTCCTCAGGGAGTGGAGTTTCTCTGTGCTCCTCCCTGTTTGGGTTGGGACTGGCTGGGCAGCTGGTGGGGTGGGTGGACATGTCCCCCGTGCCACCGCTAACTGCCCCCAAGGTCCCGCGTGGCCAGACCGTCGTGCCCTGGGGTTTTCTGCTTGCTTGCTTGTTTGCTCTTGTGATCTGCAGCCTGTGTGAGAGAGAGAGAGGAGGGGGAAGAGGCGTTAGAGAGCAGATTTCACATTGTCTGGATGAAGGTATTTCCACATTATGAATGTCTAAGGTCTTCCCTGAGCCTGGTTTCACATGTCACCTTCACCTGTTGCCACCAACAGTCCAGGTAGTGTCTTAGAGGAGGAAAGGAGAACAGTTCCTGTTTTCTTTGCAGAAAGAATCTTGCTTCTTTCTTCTTTCTCTGAGAAGCCTCATAGCCATAATGCAGTAGAGAGACAAATTCAGGCAAATCCAAGTCTGTGTGGCTCCAGTGAAGTGCATCTAATGCTTTCAGAAGCACTGGAGTTGCAGCTGCAAACATGAGCTGAATTTGGTCTGGCATCTGGTAGAGGACACGTGTCTTACTGTGGGCACCAGTGTAGGTTTTCAGGAGGGCCTCATGAATAGTGCAGACTGCTAAAGTGAGCATTGAGGAGAAAGTCTCAGTAGGAGAAGGTCTTCACCATCACAGAGACATTGATCATCAAGGAGAAATTCTCTTATCACCAAAGAAAAACGCTCTGTCATCAAGGAGAAATTCTCTCTGTGAGCCCTCAGCACAGTCTGGCCTCAGCTGTAAACAGAGTAGATCTGAACTGAGTTATAAAGGAATCAACAAGGCTTTCCCATGGGTCATTTGGCTAATTAGGACTCTTATGAAAAATTAATGATTACATAGTGGCATGAGCATTAAAAGGCTCCAAACAGAGCAACAACATCAAGTCTGTTGAGACAAATCAGGAGTCCAGAATGCTTTGAAGTGCCTCTTTGCCTTCTGTGGCCTCAGGCCTTGAGCCCTACAGAAAGCAAAACTTCCTCCTAAAACTGTGCCATTTCAAAGGCTGAAGAGTTTGTTACTCAAAACTGCCTGATAGTCTCCTTAGCTCCCAGCTTTATTTGATGAGGGAGGGTTTCTGAACCTCAGCTTTCCTTTTGGATACCTGATTTTTCAGTCATGGCCATCTGAAAGTTGTAGCCACCTGAATATTGCCAGGAGTGGCCATCAGAAAATCCCAGTGTCTGCCATGCCAGGAGAACCTCGTTGCAGGGGGGTCCTGAAAGAACATCTACAGGCTAAACAGGAGGCCAGAATGTGTACAGAGAGGGACTGAGGTGAGGGAAACTGCATTATAAGCAAATAAAGTGTGCTTTAGAAAAGCAATTTTAAGCCAATAAATAATTATATAAGCCAATAAATGATTATTTAAGCCAATAAATNAATGATTATTTAAGCCAATAAATTATTATTTTAGCCAATAAATACTGTATAAGCCAGTAAATTATGGCTTATTTAAGCAAACAAAATGTGCTTCATTCCACAGGAAGCGTTGCAGCTTACCTGTGTTGGGTTTCTGCCAAGCTTTATGGTGACCCCAGAGGTGTCCTGTGGTTAAACTCTGGGATTAGGGACTTCCAGAGATTTTGCTTTTGACATTTGGTCCTAAACCAGTTGTGGTATGGATGAGAAGGGCCATCTGAATAAATCTTGGAAGCCTGCAGGTTGGAAAAGATCCTCGAGTCCAATCGTACTGCCAAGTCACCACTAACCCATGTCCCTCAGCACCGAATAAGGAGAGATCTGTGGACATGGAGTGCATCAGTAGTTACAGAAGGAAAATATTTAGCACTGCCTGGCTCACAAATCACAGGTTTGAACAGAAGAGGTTTGCTCTGAGGCAGGAGAACCTTGCAAAGTCACCCAAGAGGTCTGCTCCTTCCCTTGGAGCCCTTAACATAGGGCACCTGTGCTTGGTTGAATCACAGAATCAGTTAGGAGCTGGAAGGGACCTGGAAAGATCATCTAGGCCAACCCCCCTGCCAGAGCAGGATGCCCTAGACCCGAGGTGTTCCTCACACTGGTGGCTGGGAGGTCAGACTCAGGTGGGTAAGGTGTTGTTTTCCCATCTCTCCCATGCTGGCAGTCGGATCAAGAGGAGGACGGGGATCTGAAGGCACAGGTACAGGACCGTCAGCTTCTGGTTGCCTGTCGGAGAGGTTGACCTCTCTCAGCATGTTGGTTCTCTGTGAAGAAATGTGTAGAAACAAGCATTTTGTATCCTTCCAATACTATGTCCCTTACCTTTCCCTTTCTTTTTTGTTTCCACTTCTTCCAGAATAGTCTGATTAAGCGAATAGAGGGTGAAAATGTGTATGTCAAACATAGTAATCTTATGTTAGAGGTTGGTATTGGTATATACCAGTGCATGTGCGTCCCTGTGTGTTAGTTCTAGTGGTAACCTGTGAATCCTCACTCTCTGATGCATGACCTGTGTCTTCCCACCTGCTAATCCAGCCCCAAATGAGATGGTTATTTCTCTCAGATTCTGAGGACTCCTCTGGCACATGCTCTCAGTCTGTATTTACGTCTGTGTGCATCCACGCGCAGATCGATGGCCCTTTGAAGCCTCCTTGTATCAGGAGGAAATCTCAGCTCTGCAGATAAGCTCTTTAAGAGTTCTTCTTTCTTTATTTTTCCTTTCTGTTCTCACATGTCCAAGATCAGGTCTGCTGGGACCTCTCAAAATGCCACATTTTCACAGAGTGTTGTGTTGGTGCTGTGCTCCCGATGTCACTTCCCTTCCTTGACTAACCGAGCTGTGTGTTCTTTGGCTTTCCAAATAGCCTTCGGCTTAAGGATTGTGTTACAAACTGCTCTGTTCTTTTAAAACTGTCCAGGACCTAGACAAAACCCAAGAAGATCTGATGAAACATCAGACCAATATAAGCGAGCTGAAACGCACCTTCTTGGAAACCTCCACAGAAACAGCTGTGTCGAACGAGTGGGAGAAGAGGCTCTCCACGTCTCCCGTTCGGCTGGCGGCGAGGCAGGAGGAGGCTCCCATGATCGAACCACTAGTGCCTGAAGAGGTCAGCAGGAGCTGCAAGGCTTCCTTCTCTCTTTCTCCCTCCCTTTGTGCCTGCAATAGACCTCGAGAGATTAGTGAAGAGGCAGTTCCCCGCTTGCAGCCGCTCCCTTGTCTCGGGATTCAGGCTCTGGCAGCACAGGTGGAAGGAAGAGATGATACCGGGGGGAGTTAATATATATATTAATGATGATACAAGAATTTGGTGATGGGAGGAGTGGTTGACACAGTGTCAGGCTGTGCTGCCCTTCAGAAAGACATGGACAGGCTGAGGGTTGGGGGAGAGGAACCTCAGGGCAAGTGCAGCATCCTGCACCTGGGGAGGAATAACCTCATGGAGCAGGGCAGGTTAGGGGCTGACCTGCTGGAAAGATCAAGGAGTAGGACCTGGAAGTGCTGGTGGTCTGCAAGTTCACCATGAGCCAGAAATGTGCCCTCGTGGCCAAGGCAGCACTGGAGAAGATCTCTTAGGCTGTGTTAGGAAGAGTGTGAGCAGGAGGTCAAGGGAGGTTCTCTTCCCCCTCTACTCTGCCCTAGTCAGGCCACCTCTGGAGTGCTGGGTCCAGCTCTGGGCTCCCCAGTTCCAGAGAGATAAGGAACTACTAGAGAGAGTCCAGCAGAGCACAGGAAGATGCTGATGGCACTGGAGCATCTGTGGGAGGAGGAAAAGCTGAGAGCCCTGGGGCTGCTTAGCCTGGAGAAGAGCAGCCCCACAGGGGAGCTGCTCCATGCTGAGCAAGAGCTCAGGGACAGCCCAAGGGGCACTGAGCACCAACTGGAAGCCAGGAGGTTCCAGGTGAGCAGGAGGAGAAGCTTGTTTGGTGTGAGGGTGTTGGAGCCCTGGCCCAGGCTGCCCAGAGAGGTTGTGGAGTCTCCTTGTGTGGAGAGATTGCCAAGGCAGCTGGAGGTGACCCTGGGCAAGCTGCTGTGTGTGCCCCTGCTGGAGCAGGGGGGTTGGACTGGGTGATCCCCAGAGGTCCCTTCCAACCCCAACCATGCTGGGATTCAGGGATATATATGTAGAGTATGAAATTCACTATAAGCTGTGTGGCAGAGTAGGGTCTCTCTGAGGGTGCCAAGTGCAGGCTGTGTTACAGCTTCAGTGAGCTTGAGGAAGTGCAGCCATGCATGAAAGAAATCATGAAGGTGATGGAGAGAAAATGTAAGTAGTGATGAGGAGTTGGGAGCAGCAGTGTAGCAGGACAGCTTAGGGAATCATACTGAGCTGGAGAAGACAATACAAGCAAAGGGCAGAACTCTCTCAGGCTTTGAAGACAAGGAAGTAGAAGTGATGGTGATTAGAGCTGCTTGGCCAGTTCCATATGGGAACAGGGAAGTTGCTTGTGTGGGCTGCTTGAAGATGATTTTTTTTTCCCTACTGTAGATGGATGTCTGTTTTCTGTCTCACAGGATGGTTACCACTTCTTGTTAGCTTTGCAGACTGATAAATGGCCATAAAATTGGCTTCTGTTCTCCCAGCAGGGATGTAACATTGTGAGGAACGCAGCAAAGATTGGCTGGAAAGTACAATCTGAAAGAGTCTTTTGCTTTCCCACCTTAGATGTTGGTGTTGCAGACCTAGAGTGCTTGGCAGAAGGGAATTGCAGGTGGCACAAGGCAGCTTCACCTCTTAGGGAACAGGATGTAGCCAAGAAGAAGGCCTCAGGTCCTCTTCTCTCACATTGTAGTTGTCTAACCTGGGGCTGATACAGGCATCTGACATCATAGCATCAGAGACTGGTTTGGGTTGGAAGGGACCTTGCAAGGGCATCTAGTCCCAGCCCCCTGCAGCCAACAGGGACACCTGCAGCTAGAGCAGGTTGCTCACAGCCCCAAACAACCTGAGCTGGGATGGTTCCAGGGATGGGACATCTCCCACCTCTCTGGGCAACCTGGGACAGGCTCTTACCACCCTCAGTGTAAAACAATCTCTTCCTTCTCTCTAGTCTAAATCTCCTCTTTTAGCCTGAAGCCATCACCCCTTGCCCTGTCCCAGCAGGCCAAATGTCCACCTTTCTTCTTCAGTACATGGAGTGTAGACATGTAAACCAGTGCCCTTTTGTTATAGCAGTCATGGTACTTCATTGCCATGTCTAAGGAGTCTCTAAGGCATTAGAGTGAGTAGAAGGGGTCTGGCAGGAAGCTTTGCTCTCCAGGGGCTGACTTGCTGTGGCCATATGCCATGGTGGGATAGAAATGAGGAGGGGTTTGGTGTCATACTGGAGCTGTAAGACAGCTTCCAGCACAGTAAAAAGACTCTGAGAGCTCTTGTACCTGTAAGGAGAAAGGGAGAGGTGAAATCTTCAGCAGGGAAGGCTGCAGACTTGGGAAGGAGCTGAGTCCAGGGTGAGGGTGGAGTGGCCTCTCTAGGCTGTTTGTGGAAGCCATGGAAGTTGGCACCAGGCAGAGTTTAACGAGTAATAGAAGATGAAATGCACCCAGAGCTTGGTGTTAGGCAGCTGAGTGGTTTCCATGCTGCACAAACTGATCTCACTTCTTCTTGGAAACCTCTTTGATGTAGAATTATTCTGCTGAATTCTGTTTCCTGATTTACCATGCAGCTAGCAGCCTGTAGAGCAGAGCAGTCTGATGAGCTGTTGTCAAGTACAGAGTTGGACTTTCTGCCCTCCCTTTACTAAAACCCTTTATTCCCCTGACATTAGACCACAGAAGAAAGAGAACAATCAGAGAAACTGCTATTTTTGCAGAAGGGAGGTGCTACACTGCTTGAATTGCAGGTAACCCCAGACACTGCTGTCTTCAGCTGCAGTCAGACAGGCTGCCAAGCACTTATTATTATATTTCCTATGTTTTGGGGTTGTTTTTTTTTCCTTTCCAAGCACTTTTTTTATTGTTTGGTATGTTCCACGTGGGATCCAGGGGCCAAATTCTGAGGAATGAGTCCCCTCCAAAGCTTCTGGCTCCCTGGTAGATGCTGATTTCCCTGCCAGTTAGAGACCTCCCTGCACGGTGCTGATTGTGGATGTGGTTTGCAGTTGTGCATGTGTTCCCAGCACTGCCAATGCCATGGGGAATGGGGCACTTGGAGGGAATTCCCTTTATGCTGACAAATGCATTTGGGTTCTGCTGAGTGATGGTGAACTTTTGTGTTCTTATTGGTTTTTCTATTAGCCAAGTGTGATAGAGAAGAAGCTGCAGGAAGGAGAATCTGCTGGCACTTTGGTTACTTCTCATCAAATCATTATCCAGAAAACTATCCCATCATCCCTAGAGGTTGTTTTTAATTCATTCCATTTATAAACTACCACACTTGCTTAAGTTAAATACAGACATGACAGTCTGAAGGTCAAATAACTGGATGCTGATTGCACAGTCAAAGGGAATCTCAAGCCTATTTGCACAAGGAGGAATAAAGATGCTGCATTAAGTTCCATTCAGAACCATTAGTGGTATGGAATTTACTGTGGCTTACTGCTCAGTTTAAACAGTCCTTGAAGGGGGCTGATGTTATTCTAAATGAAAACAAGGGAATTCAGTGCAGGCTACAGCTGCATACAGATGCATATTATTTGGAAACCTCATCAGCAGTGTGTTTGTGACAGTTGGGGAGCAGCTGAACTGGGCTTATTTGCCCTACTTTTGCCATTTGTGTTTGACTGTGGCATGAGGAACCTTTGCAATCTATGATTTCCAACCTCAGGATGATCCCAATCATCATTTAAAATGATGCCCTGAGATGTTGTTCTGCTTCAGATTGACACAGAAATAGTGTGGCCAAAGTAATTTCTTTGTGTCCACATGATTTGGGCTCCTGGGAGGAGGTGGGGGGTGGAATGTACAAAGAATTCATACTCTGGCTAAAGGGTTTCCTGTTTCTTTGCTTGATAACTGCTCTTAAGAGGTGGTGGTAAAGGTTATTGGATGTTTTCAGAACAGGCAGCGTTGACTTCTTAAAAGCCTTCATGCTTTAGTGCTCCTGAAGTCCAGCCAAAGCTTTCAGGTATTCTAATTTAGCTTTTATATCTCAACTATAGGGCACTGAGGACTGGGTTATTGTAGACAAAATCCCCTCTGAGGTAGTTGGTGGTGAACCCAGACAAAATCTGACGTACAAAGTAGTGACTGTGAGCAGTAAAAGTGCCTTTCCAGCCGAGATCTTAAAGCCTGGTGCCCTTCTAACACAGAGCTTTGAGGACTTGGGAAGTGAAATGCAACCCAAAGAGGAGAATAAGCAGAAAATATTCACCCTAGGAAGGTCCTATGACACCGTGTCGGGGAAGATCCTCACCATGACAAGTAAAGCTAAGGAGGGTGAGAGAGTGACACAGCCTCCAGGAGAAGCCTTGCAGAAAATGGGAAGGGAAGGGCAAGAAGTGATGAAGACCATTCCTGTGGTGGATGAGTATGAGGTCCTGGAGCCTCTCACTGTGGAGAAAGCCAAGTGGGGACCTGACAGTGCCAAGAGGAAGCTCTCGGACTCCCTGACCCCCATCCAGGAAGCAGCATCTCTGCTGCCGAGTCCCGAAGAGGAGACCTTGAAGAAGCCCTTAAAGACAGATCAGGGTTGGCACTTCCAGGGTGCACTGGGAAGCTCACAAGGTGGCAAAGCAGAAGAAGGCCTTGGCAGTGAAGCAAGGAGAGCAGAGGGCTTTGTCCGGCGGGAGCAGAGCCTGTCCCAGTGGAGATACTCCCGGGAGCGACCGGTTACCATTGCTACTGCTCACTATCTTACCGAGGCGGCCGCGTCCAGAGTGGTGGTAACGTCCAGAGTGGCTTTGACTTGGTGCCACACCCTAGAGATTAAAGCATGACTTCTTCTAGGCCATGCCCTCACACCAACCCTACCTTTTGGTTCTCCTGCTGCCTGGCTTTCTGTTGACAGCAGCCAACCCAGCTTTTGTTTTATTTGCCCTCATCCGTTGACTCCAGGGTCTGGAGCAGATGTTCTCTCTCTCTCTCAGGCTTTCAGCCTTCCTGGTTTATTTATAGATCCATGTTCCTGAACTGTAGTGGTGCTGCTGTGGCTGGGTAGGAAAAGGGGGAGAAAAAGAAGCCAAAACCAGAGGTTTGCTTGAAAATGCCAACGCTAACAACTCTGCTTTGTAACTCTTGCTTACTACAGCCATTAAGAATTTGCTCTGATTCATTTTCCCATTCTTTTCAACCTCTCCCTGCCCCTGCCAACTTCTCTCCCTCTCCTCCTGTTTTGGCCATGACTTATGTCTGTGCATGTGGCTCTGCCTTTCTTCTGCCTGTGACTCTGCCTTTCTTTGTCCATTTAGACCAAGCAGTTCAGCAGTGAAAAGACCTTGGATGGCTCCGACATCTTCAGTCTAATAGAGTCTGCCCGAAAGCCGACCGAGTTCATAGGAGGGGTCACCTCCACGTCACAGAGCTGGGTTCAGGTGCCCTTTTGGTTGCCTCTATCCATGCTGGAACCACACCCCAGTTCTTTTGGCTTCCCTTTGGTTTCCTGTGTCACTAGTGCATGTCTCTGCCTGCCTCTCCCTGCGTTACAGCCAAGCTTCACTCAAAACCAAAACCAAAACCACTCACGTTTTCTCTCATTTCACTTTATTTGGGTCATTTTACAAGGTGCTGTGGTTTTGCCTTTATAAAACTCTCACAACCAATAGCCACCAGCAAAAGGCTGTGCTGCTGTTTGTCTCTTCACTTGAGAAGATGGTGATGCTTGCTTTCTGGTTTTCATTTCTACCGTTCTGGTGATGTCCTGAGAGCAGGAATTGATGCGACGTGAGGGAAACAAAGAGGCAAAAAGCAGCAGCCGTTGGTTTGGTCTGTGCTTGCAGCATGTGAAGCTGAGGAGCTGCTGCAAAGGAGGCTTGGCTGCTTGACACTGAGGAGGATTTGTTCTCTCCTTTCCTGCAGAGAATAGAGACAACATCTCAGGAGACATCCTCCAGTGAAATGAAGCCAGCAGTGCAGCCCCAGCAGGAGACGGTGAAGAAGGTTGTGCAGGAGACTGTCATCGTCAAGGATGGCCGGGTGAGCGGGGACCTCGCACTGGATGCCCAGGCTGCCGTGGCTGCTGGCATCAAGGGGAAGGAGAGACCTGCTGAGGCTGAGGGGACCAAGGAGGAGAAAAGGGAAGAGGCTGGGAAGGCCCTGACCAAAGGGGAAGGAGCTGTGGCTGCTGTGAGCGAGCGAGCAGAGGAGCACAGGACGATGGTCCGCCTCTCGGAGTCATCAGAAAGAAAAGCTCATTTTGAGGTGAGTCATGGTGAGATTGTGTCTGTGCTGAGCTGTGAACACAGGCAGTAGTGGGCAAAGGGCAAGGAAAGTCAAGAGTACCAAGCTTGGAGGGTTACATCTCTACAGCAGGCAGTTTAGTTCTTCTTTGAGATCCTCCTTGCAGCCTGTGAGGCTTGCTGCTGGCTTCCATCGTCGGCAGGGTGCCATGCATCCCTTACCTGAGAGCCCTTTTCATCAGCATGGAATGGTTTGGGTCAGGGAAGATGGGGACAGAGTTTTTAGCAGGACCTCTTGGGACAGGACAAGGGCTGATGAGTTGAAACTAAAAGAGGAGAGATTCACACTAGAGAGAAGGAAGAAATGTTCCACACTGAGGGTGGCGAGAGCCTGTCCCAGGTTAGCCCAGAGAGGTGGGAGACGTCCCAGCCCTGGAACCATCCCAGCTCAGGTTGTTTGGGGCTGTGAGCAACCTGATCTAGTTGGAGTTGTCCCTGCTGACTGCAGGGGCCTGGACTAGATGCCTTTGCAAGGTCCCTTCCCACCCAAAGCAGTCTGGGATTCTCTGCAGAAGAAAACCGTTCTGAGAAATGCACAAGGTTTGCTAAATGTTCCAATTCCTGGGTTTTGTTCCATGCAGTCCCCAGTGGTGAAGACTGAGACCATCAGCTTCAGCAGTGTTCCTGCTGGTGGGGAAAGCCTTGAAATCTCCACAAAGGAAGTGCCAGTAGTTCATACAGAAACAAAAACCATTACATACGAGTCTTCTCAGGTAAGAAACTCTCCAGAAGCCAGGGTCTGCTTGAACATGCCCCTAAGGAGCCCATGGTTCTCCACTCAGCTTTAAGCTTATGCCTTAGTGTAAACTGTTCAGAGTTGTTCAGGTATTAAAGATTAGCATGAGGATATCTCTGCCCTAGTTGAGGCCACATCAGGAGTACTGTGTCCATAGAACTGTAGAACCAGGGCAGTGCAGCCAGTGCAGTTCATGCCTCCCTGTGCTCAGGAGCACGTTTCTGATGCCTGGTTTTCTCTGCTGGCTCCTAGGTGGACTGTGGTGCTGACTCAGAACCAGGTGTATTGATGAGTGCACAAACCATCACATCTGAAACCACCAGCACTACAACCACCACACACATCACCAAAGTGAGTCCTCCTGGAAGCAGGGAGCTCTCTTTTTCCCCTGAGGTTGTATGTTTCCTTAGCTTCAGTTCTGTTTGATTTGAAATCAACTGGGGACACATGCTTATACTCTCTGGCATAAACCCTGTCTGCTTTGGGTACCTGTCCTCAATCACCTGTCTTGGGCTATACTGGCTTCATTAATGCATCATCCAAAGGACTTGACAAGAGTCCTCAGAGCCACAAGCCCTCAGGCTATGTCTGTGCAAGCACAAAACCTCACTGTGGAGAGACCCTTGAGTTGCCTGCAAATGCTGTCTGGAACTGGAAGCAGTGGAGCCACGTTGGCATCACATGGTGGCCAGGAAGGTGCAACTTCCCTGAGCATGAGGCTCCATGGATATGACTACAGTGCCTCTTGAGTCCTGAGCTGTTGTCCCTGCATGGTGTTGAAAGCTCAGTGGATGGGGATCATGTCATAAGAGGACATTAGGTCAGCCCAGACACCATGGTCACCTTGCTTGGTGCTGTTTGCTTGGTGAATGTGCCCACAGCCAGACTAAAAGCATGTGGCTGCACAGACAAATGATGTTTGGTCTTCCAAGGTCCAAGACAACATCTAAATAACAGTTCCTCCCTAAGCAGAAGCCCCCTTGGTGCCACCACAGCTCTCCTACCAATACCCACCCTTCAGTAGATGGGCTGTGGAAAGGCCATACACCCTAAATGTCCTTCTGAAGCCTTGTCTAGGCCTGGATATGAGCTGTGTGTCCATTCTTTCCCTCCTGGGATGAACTTCCCCTAAGTATCTGCCAGTTTTGACACACAACCATTCCAGGTCAGGTTGTCTGGGGCTCTGTGCAACCTGATCTAGTTGCAGGAGGTTGGACTAGGTGACCCTGGAAGGTCCCTTCTGCCCCAGACCATTCTGTGATTCCATGATTCTGTGTTTGCTTATGTGCAGATTAACTAGAATCATGAAATGGTCTGTGTTGGCAGGACCTCTGGAAGTCATCTAGGCCAACTTCAGAGCTGCCTCAGGGTTTTCCCCTCTGTCTGGGCTGTTAGAGAGAGTTGAGCCCACATCAGGGTTCCTCCTCTGGCTGAGGAGCAGCACTCCTCAAAGGCAGTTGCTGACCTGTCTTTGTCCCTCCCATCCAGACTGTGAAAGGAGGCATCTCAGAGACAAGGATTGAGAAGAGAATAGTCATCACAGGAGATGCAGATATTGACCATGATCAGGTAAAACCTTCTCAGCTGCTGCAGGCTGCCCTGGAGGACTGCCCCAGAGAACATTTCTGAACCTGGCTTTAACAGATCCTCTCCCTCCTGGCATGCCTTAAATGAAAACTGGAGCAGTAGTTAAACCAGGGATGGAATATTGCATAGTGTAGTCATTTTTCCTCATGTGTAAACTGTGTAATAGCTCATGAATCTCTCCACCTTGCCTCTGACCATGCATGTTCCACCTCCTTTTTGTTTCTGCCCTTCTGTGGTCTCCTTGGGATAGGCGCTGGCTCAGGCAATTAAAGAAGCCAAAGAGCAGCACCCTGACATGTCAGTGACCAAAGTAGTGGTACATAAAGAGACAGAAATCACACCAGAAGATGGGGAGGATTGACCACAGGTAAGAGGACTAGATGATTTTCCTAGGCATTTGCTGGGCTGGCATGTTGCAAATGTTGTTTCCCCACCATACCTTCACCTCTAACTCTTTGCTTTCTCTCTCTGGCATTGGTGGCACTGTTGGAATGGGAACCCCCTGGAGCTCAAAAGGTCTTTTTTGTGGTGCCAGCTGGAGAAAGAGAAACTCCTCATCTGCTTCTGTTGGCTCTCTGGAAAGTCCTCATTGTCCATGCTTTGATAGAGTCTTAACTTTCTCATTCTGAAGGCCAAACCAAGCCAGAGTTAATCTGTTGTCTGCTTTGATGTCATTTAAGAACAAAACCCCCCAAAATTTGTTCTTAAATGTGTGTGTTTGGTTTCAACCTGCCAAGGGAAAACCTGCAGCTGCTTTTGGAATGTCCTCTGCAGAGATGTGACAAGTTAAGCTTCAGTTCCTAACTTGCAAAGATCTGGTCCAACTTGCTGTTGATTCTTCCTTAACTGAGTCAAGTAGTTGTGTTGGTATTTGGATGTCTTGGCTTCCTTGTCTTTGAAAGCACATGTTCTGCTTGAAAGCAGCATTGTGGGTCAGGATGAGATGGGAATGCAGCTTGTCTTGTGTCAAGCTTCCTTTCAGAACAGGCATGCTCTCCAACCCTGGCTGGCTACTCTTAATAGTGTGTGCAAACCCTGTGCTGTGTTACTAACCTGCTCTGCCAAAGCCCTCAGGGCAGCACTGCTCCACAGGCTGCTCTGGGTGCTCTCTGCAGAAGGGGGAAAACAAGCTGCTGCCCAGAGAGGTTGTGGAGTCTCCTTCCCTGGAGAGAATCCAACCCCACCTGGAGGTGGTCCTGGGCAAGCTGCTGTGGGTGACCCTGCTGGAGCAGGGGGGGTTGGACTGGATAATCCCGAGGTCCCTTCCAACCCTCAGCATGTTGGATTCTGGGATTTGTTGAAGTTAGTAGCAGCAGTTTGTTCTTCAGACACCCATCTATTCCCTAGCCCTTGGTGCAGGTAACCAGAGCATAACACACAGCAGCTCTCCTGCTGGGGGATAAACAGACCTGAAAGAAAACTTGATACACTCAGGGTGATGACAGCCTGTCCCAGGCTGGCAAGAGAGGTGGGAGATATCCCATCCCTGGAACCATCCCAGTTCAGGTTGTCTGGGGCTCTGAGCAACCTGCTCTAGTTGCAGATGTCTCTGCTGACTGCAGGGGGTTGGACTAGATGACCTTGGAAGATCCCTTCCCACCCAAACCAGGCTGGGATTCTATATGAATTTCAGTGTCTGTTAGTTATTTGGAAGGTAGAAGCAGTCCCTGAGGAGCTGTGGTTCTTGTGGTGGCCTGCTCCTAGTTTCAGAGACATCACAACATGGCTTGCTCAAAAGTCTGCTGATGTCAGCAATTCTTCCACTGGCATCAGTGGGCTTTGAATTTGGGCCAAGCTTATACTGGGTTCTGCAGGTTTCAGATAGGTTTTCTTGGACACACAGACTGACACAGCCTCTTTTGCAAGAGTTGTTGCTTCAAGTGTTGTGAGGAGCAGCTGAGGGAACTGGGCTTGGTTAGCCTGGAGAAGAGGAGGCTCAGGGGAGACCTTCTCACTCTCTGCAACTCCCTGAGAGGAGGTTGGAGCTAGATAGGGGTTGATCTCTTCTACCAAGGAACAAGCAATAGGACAAGAGGAAACAGCTTCAAGCTGTGCCGGGGAGGTTTAGATTGGATATTAGGACAAAGTTCTTCCCCAGAAGGGTTGTCAAGGCCTGGCCCAGGCTGCCCAGGGCAGTGGTGGAGTCACCATCCCTGGAGGGGTTTCCAAGCCCTGGAGCTGTGGTGCTGAGGGCCATGGGTTAGTGGTGACCTGGCAGTGCTGGGTAAGGGTTGGACTTGATGATCTTACAGATCTCTCCAACCTAAATACTCTCTGCTTCTCCGAAGTGATTCCCTCCTTTCTCTTCCCCGCAGGAGTGACCTGGATTACCTCTGAATCCAGCCATGCACACCTGTTAGGAATGTGAGAGCCCCCATGGAGCCTCAGTTCCAACCTTGCCTGACTTGTCTCTGTCTCTGGAAAATCTCCATGCAGAAGAATTGATCTTTGAGCGTTACTACAGAAACTGGCAGCGATTCCTCCCCGTAGAGAGCAATCCGAAGCAGCAGCAGCAGCAGCAGCAGCAGCTAAACAATATTGCATGAAGCAACGGTAAAAAAACCCAAAACAATGACAGAAAAGCAGCAGTTTTAATTCCCTCCTCTGTTTTCAGCTAGACCTGCACGTTCATCACCACTAGAAGCCGTGCCCTCATGTAACACATGGACAGCCCCTGCCTTTCCACCGTCTCCGACTGTCTCCAGAGCGTTAGGTGCTGAGCCTTTTGTCCTCTGGTGGATGCTGTACATGAAGATTTACCCCTCCCAAATGCTAGAAGCTGTCTAGGTCCTGTTGTGTGATGTCCTTACCAACACCTTAGATGTGCCAANAGTTGTGTTGGTATTTGGATGTCTTGGCTTCCTTGTCTTTGAAAGCACATGTTCTGCTTGAAAGCAGCATTGTGGGTCAGGATGAGATGGGAATGCAGCTTGTCTTGTGTCAAGCTTCCTTTCAGAACAGGCATGCTCTCCAACCCTGGCTGGCTACTCTTAATAGTGTGTGCAAACCCTGTGCTGTGTTACTAACCTGCTCTGCCAAAGCCCTCAGGGCAGCACTGCTCCACAGGCTGCTCTGGGTGCTCTCTGCAGAAGGGGGAAAACAAGCTGCTGCCCAGAGAGGTTGTGGAGTCTCCTTCCCTGGAGAGAATCCAACCCCACCTGGAGGTGGTCCTGGGCAAGCTGCTGTGGGTGACCCTGCTGGAGCAGGGGGGGTTGGACTGGATAATCCCGAGGTCCCTTCCAACCCTCAGCATGTTGGATTCTGGGATTTGTTGAAGTTAGTAGCAGCAGTTTGTTCTTCAGACACCCATCTATTCCCTAGCCCTTGGTGCAGGTAACCAGAGCATAACACACAGCAGCTCTCCTGCTGGGGGATAAACAGACCTGAAAGAAAACTTGATACACTCAGGGTGATGACAGCCTGTCCCAGGCTGGCAAGAGAGGTGGGAGATATCCCATCCCTGGAACCATCCCAGTTCAGGTTGTCTGGGGCTCTGAGCAACCTGCTCTAGTTGCAGATGTCTCTGCTGACTGCAGGGGGTTGGACTAGATGACCTTGGAAGATCCCTTCTCACCCAAACCAGGCTGGGATTCTACATGAATTTCAGTGTCTGTTAGTTATTTAGAAGGTAGAAGCAGTCCCTGAGGAGTTGTGGTTCTTGTGGTGGTCTGCTCCTAGTTTCAGAGACATCACAACATGGCTTGCTCAAAAGTCTGCTGATGTCAGCAATTCTTCCACTGGCATCAGTGGGCTTTGAATTTGGGCCAAGCTTATACTGGGTTCTGCAGGTTTCAGATAGGTTTTCTTGGACACACAGACTGACACAGCCTCTTTTGCAAGAGTTGTTGCTTCAAGTGTTGTGAGGAGCAGCTGAGGGAACTGGGCTTGGTTAGCCTGGAGAAGAGGAGGCTCAGGGGAGACCTTCTCACTCTCTGCAACTCCCTGAGAGGAGGTTGGAGCTAGATAGGGGTTGATCTCTTCTACCAAGGAACAAGCAATAGGACAAGAGGAAACAGCTTCAAGCTGTGCCAGGGGAGGTTTAGATTGGATATTAGGACAAAGTTCTTCCCCAGAAGGGTTGTCAAGGCCTGGCCCAGGCTGCCCAGGGCAGTGGTGGAGTCACCATCCCTGGAGGGGTTTCCAAGCCCTGGAGCTGTGGTGCTGAGGGCCATGGGTTAGTGGTGACCTGGCAGTGCTGGGTAAGGGTTGGACTTGATGATCTTACAGATCTCTCCAACCTAAACACTCTCTGCTTCTCCGAAGTGATTCCCTCCTTTCTCTTCCCCGCAGGAGTGACCTGGATTACCTCTGAATCCAGCCATGCACACCTGTTAGGAATGTGAGAGCCCCCATGGAGCCTCAGTTCCAACCTTGCCTGACTTGTCTCTGTCTCTGGAAAATCTCCATGCAGAAGAATTGATCTTTGAGCGTTACTACAGAAACTGGCAGCGATTCCTCCCCGTAGAGAGCAATCTGAAGCAGCAGCAGCAGCAGCAGCAGCAGCTAAACAATATTGCATGAAGCAACGGTAAAAAAACCCAAAACAATGACAGAAAAGCAGCAGTTTTAATTCCCTCCTCTGTTTTCAGCTAGACCTGCACGTTCATCACCACTAGAAGCCGTGCCCTCATGTAACACATGGACAGCCCCTGCCTTTCCACCGTCTCCGACTGTCTCCAGAGCGTTAGGTGCTGAGCCTTTTGTCCTCTGGTGGATGCTGTACATGAAGATTTACCCCTCCCAAATGCTAGAAGCTGTCTAGGTCCTGTTGTGTGATGTCCTTACCAACACCTTAGATGTGCCAAGAACACCCAAGTTTATTCAGTAAAAGAAAAACAAACAAGAGTTGAATCTTCTTTGTTTCATCTGGGTTTTGTTTCTGCCTGGTAAGCGGCGGCGAACCTCTGCTCTTGACACGCTTCCAAGTTGTGCTTTCTGTCCCTGAGTGGATACCTGCCTGAGGTAGGAGTGGTTTTAGGCTATTAACAAGTGGTGTTGGCATTGGTCAGAGTCAGCTTCCAGTTCCCTTTCCCAGATCCTAACCTTGTAAATGAGATGTGGTTATTTTGGAGAGAGAGAAAGAGAGAGAGAAATAAACCCTGTATTTTCCTTAGTTGGCAGCTCTAGACAATGATTCATCAGGAACAACCATGATGGCTTTCTATTGATTTCCCTTTTGTTCTCAGAGGAAAAAACCCAACAAACAAACAAACAAAAAGAAGAAAACTCTGTTGGAGAACCTGGTCAGCATTTCCTGTCTAGTTCAGAGCCAAGCCTTAACCTGTACAGAACATCCACTGCAGAGCTGTGCCCAGCTCTGATGCCCACCCCAGGGTAGTGCCCATCACACTCTCAGCTGCATCACAGCACATGGCGAATGTATGTTTCTGCATAGTGAAATAAAAGTGGTAAATGCATCCAAAATGGTATTGTTCTCTGTCTACAAGCACCTGGTGGTTTCAGGACTCCCAGCCTGAAGTTCTCCTCTTTTAGACCCCTCCCAGGTTTGACTCATCTGCACCCATAGGCTTGTTTTGTCTCCAGCAGCTGACATAGCCCTGTCCAGGCACTTGGAGGTAGAGGAGCAGCCAAAGGGATGATGGTGATGAAGGTAGGAGGGAAAGGAGTAGTTGTTTTCTTCTCTTTTCTCTGGCTCTGGAGCATCTCACCTCAGCTCAAGGAAGGGTTTTGTGGTTGCTCTTAGAAAGTGAAGGGCAGTAGTGCTGGGTCCAGGTCCACTCTCTTTTGGAAGGTGGATCAAGTTCTCTTTCAAGAAGCACTTACTGATCTGTTCCTTTTTCTTGCTCCTTTGCCACATCTTGTTGACTCTGCCCTGGTAGGCCCAGAGGAACTCCTACTCACCCTTCAATCAGTATTTCCTTGCAGGGCTCAAAGAAATGGGTACAAGCAGACTTTCCAGGACAGAAAGGGCCACATTTGCCCTTTGTTGTTTACACAGGGCTCCCTGATGCTGAAGGCAGTGGGTTTAGCTTCAGTGGAGAGCAGGACTGGACCCAGTGACTTGTTAATAAATGTTTATTTTCTTAATTTAGAAAGAGAAAAAATAGTATATCTAGAGAGAAGAACCTGTAGATAATAATAATGAGAAGTGATGTCCCAAGGCTTTGGAAGCTTTGCCCTTAGTCCCTCAACTGTCTTCCTTCCACCAGCCATTCTTCATGCCTTGGATCCAATGTGCTAACTCCCTCCCTGCCCATCACTGCTTCCTGCTCACCTACTGATCACAACATCCCTGGTGGTCTCTGGGTGACCTTTCCTCCTCCTCCTCCTCCTCCTCCTTTTCCACCTCCTATTCCTCACCCTAGAGCATCTCCGCCCTCAGCCCTGGCAGCAGTGGCAGGCTCAGCTCCCTGGAGCTGCCAAGGCTGGAGGAAGTCCTCACCCTGTCCAAGCATTGGGCATGCCAGGTTCTCCCTACTGCATCAGGAGTTGAAAAGCAGACTCTGAAGCCATACTGATCTTCCTTCAGGTGTCCTCATGTTGTCAGAGTTGTCTCCCCCCAGGGAGACGTGAGGTGGTTGCACAGCCTCTCTCCAGAGTTGGTGGTGTGTTCTAGCATGGCTTGAGGAGGTTGTACTCTGGTGGGACACTTGTCTAAAGAGATGTTAACCATGAGCAGTGAAGTCTCCTTGGAAGGGACACTGATGGCCTGAGCATACACAAACTGTGAGGAGATGAGAGTGGACAGGCAAGGACATCTCAGTGCCACTTCTGGCAGTAGACCCTTGCTTGGGGAATGGTTCTGGGAAGTGATAGCTTTGGTTTCTGTTAGAAACTGTTTCTTGGGTTGTCTGCCTAATGCTGTGCCACATGAAATAAAGAATACCTGCCTCTTTCTACCAACCACCTTTTGTCTCTGTCTCCTCTCATTTACTGTTGGTCTTTGTCCAGGTTCTTTGTGTAAATCAAGGCTGTGGGGCTGTGTGGGGCAGGTGCCTGCTCCTCAAGGACTGCAGAAGCTGGATCTCTTCCTGCTCTGGTAGTACAGGACAGAGGCTCTTCCTCTGCATGTGAAGGCTCAACGTCTGTGGGACCCACCAGAATAGGAGACCTGCTGCTTTTTAGGTCATCATCTGCCACCTCTTCTACCTCCTCCATGGCTGGGAGCACAGCACTGATGTGTTCCCCCTGGTGCAGTGCAGTGTGGTGCAGGGCAGCAGTCACTTACACAAAGCCATCTGGCCTCCAACACAGCCCAGATCAGGCCAAGCAGCAGCAGTGAGAGCAGCAGGACCTGGACCAGTTCAGCCAGGATGAAGTTCTCACAGTCAGCCATGGCACCAACTGCACCACAGTCACCAGCCTGGAGCCATCCCGTGGATCCCAGTGCTGCTGGAGGGGCCAGAGGCTGAGATGTTGTCAGCCACAAGCCCTGTCCCTCTGGCCACAGCATCCCAGAGCCCTTTCATACCCTGGGAGGGAAACAACCACCCCCCACTTTGGGATGTCACAGAGGGTGCAGACCTCCCTCTCTCCCCCTCTTTGTGACATCAGAGAGCAGGCAGAACTCCCCTTTGTGTCATCTGCCAGCATCCCACACCTTCACCTGGCCATTGGGTAAGATGGGAGGGCCCAGGGGCTGGACATCAGGGGTGGCAGCTGATGGAAGCCCACAGTCTGCAGGACAGGGACACTGGGGGTGCTTCAGAGGGGAGACAGGAGAACAAGGACACAAAGGCTTCCACACATGGACCCCAAGCCAACAGCAGCACTGGCCAGAGCTTTTGAATTTGAAGAGTACACTCTCCATGCTGAACCCAGGCCCTGCCCAAACCCACTCCAGGTCCCTCCCCGCTGAGCACAAGCCCCAGCTGTGTGACCCCAACCAGCAGCTGAGCACTCCCCGAGCTGCTTGCTCCCCTCTCAGTGGGATGGGGAGAGAACTGGGAGGTAAAGTGCCAGAAAGAAAGGAAACCCTGGGCCGGAGACAACACAGTTTTATTAGGGAAGGGATGTAAAGCTCCAAAGCTCCACAAGGTGTCCCTGCAAACAGTGCCAGCAGCCGAGCCGGGCAATGCTGCCATGTGCCTGCAGCAGCTCCAGCCACACCTTGGCCTTCCCACCCCATTCTCACACAGCAGGCAGTGTCCCTGTGCTCTTCCCAGGACACCTGTCCCTGCTCCCACTGCCTCTACAGTTCCTTCTTACCCTGCATTTTGACCATCAAGTCTCAACACAGCCATGCTGGTCTCTTGCTTTTTGAGCTGCTCATGCTCTTCTCCAAAGTGAGCTCTCCACCATTTCTTATCATGTAGAACTGGTTTGGGTGGGAAGGGACCTTTCAAGGGCCTGTTGTCCAACTGCCCTGCAGTCAGCAGGGACATCTCCAACTAGATCAGGTTGCTCTGAGCCCCAAACAACCTGAGCTGGGATGGTTCCATGGATGGGACACCTCCCACCTCTCTGGGCAGCCTGGGACAGGCTCTCACCACCCTCACCTCGACCAGGCACAGGTGACTACTGGAGGAAAATTGTGACCTTTTGTTATACTGATATTTAACATCCTTCCTTGCTCTCTGGCCCTTGCAAGTCTGTGCCTCCTTCTGCCCCCCTGTCTACTGCAGGGCATCATCTGCCACCTCTTCTACCTCCTCCATGGCTGGGAGCACAGCACTGATTTGTTCCCCTCTGGGAAAAACTGCACACTCCTCCTCAGCCAAGGCCTCTTCTTTGGTCTCTGGCCCTTGCAGCTCTGTCCCTCCTTCTGCCCTTGCCCACTGCTTGCTGAGGGCATCATCAACTTCCAGCTCAAGCTTTCCCTCCTGCTTCTTTGTGGTGCCCTTCAGGGCCTTCACCCATGCTGTCAGCTTGTCAAGGACCTTCACTGAGCAGTTCTGAAAGGACAGAGGGGGAATTGGAAAGGAAGTCTGGCTGCCACTAAGACTAAGACACTTGTGGCCACTTACCCAAATTCATCTGGCCTCCTACATGGCCCGGACCAGACCAAGCAGCAGCAGTGAGAGCAGCAGGACCTGGACCAGTTCAGCCAGGATGAAGTTCTCACAGTCAGCCACAACGATGCCAGTCAGAGTCACCTGATCCCCTTTTCGAACCCGGCAGGCAGGGAATCCTCCCCTGCTTTGTGCTATCCCCAGGCAGAGAGATGTTTAGGATCCAGGTAGTGGCCGATCGCTTGGACTCGATGCTCTCAAGGTGTTTTTCAGCCTAAAGGACTCTCTGACCCTAAGGCCTGTGGCAGGTTCCCCTCAGCCCTCGCCGCCCAGTGAGGGCACACCCTGGACTCAGAGCAAGGAAAAGTCACTCTCGGGAGAGAACGGCTCTGTACAAACCCCTGCCAAAGTCACCCCTCCGCCAGGCCGCGGGCCCTTCAAAAGCCCAACCCCGCACCGCCTCCCTCGCAGTGCCCGCCCAGGCTCGGGGCCGAGCTCCGCTGCCGTGCGCTGCCGCTTGGGGGCTCGCCCCCGCTGCGGGTGCTCGCGCCTAGGCGGGAGCGGCTCCGTGGCCGGGCCCGAGCAGAGGGAAGGCCTGTCTCCGGGAGGGGTGGGGGGCGTGGGCGCGTCCCCGCGCCTTGTGCTGTCTCCCCCGGCCACTCCCCGAACCTCCGTATTGCCTGGCAGCGGGCGCGTACCCCGTGAAAAGGGGGTTCCGGGGATGCCGGGTGCTCCTCTCCCCTCCCCAACATTTCCTCCCCTTCCTCCTCCTC
>VWZX01010251.1:26286-112496 GCA_013399015.1 Galbula dea
TTGCTTTGCTTTGCTTTGCTCGCTCGCGGGCGCCCCCCGGTGAGGGGTCGGGAGCGCGGGCGGCGGCGGCGAGCGGGCCGCGGGTTCCCGTGGTGACGGTGCGGGCGCGGTGGTGGTGGCGGCGGCGAGCGGGCCGCGGCCCGTCAGGGCTTGGCTGGGGTGGGCCCCGCCGGGGACGCGCCTGCGCTCGCGGACGCGGAGGGTGCTTGGAGGAGGCGAAGGAGGCGGCAGGCGTGTGCCCGGCTGGGCCCGGCCGTCACGGGCACGGCGGGGGGAGGAGAAGAGCAGAGAGAGGAAAGTGAACGGATAGGTGGCCAGAGGGAGGCTGCACGCAGAGGGAGAGCCCCGGGAATGTGTCCTACTCGGTGTAACTGGACAGGCAGAGAGTTGGGGGAGAGGAACATCCTGGAGTTCAACAAGGGCAAGGGTAGGGTCCTGCGCCTGGAGAGGAATAACCTCATGGACCAGAACAGGTTAGGGGTTGACCTGCTGGAAAGCAGCTCCGTGGAGAAGGACCTGGGAGTCTGGTGGACAACAGGTTCACCATGAGCCAGCAATGTGCCCTCATGGCCAAGAAGGCCAATGGTCTCCTGGGGTGCATGCAGAAGAGTGAGGCCAGCAGGTCAAGGCAGGTTGTCCTCCACCTCTGCCTTAGGCCACATCTGGAGTCCTGGGTCCAGCTCTGGGCTCCCGAGTTCCACAGAGACACAAAACTGTTGGAGAGAGTCCAGCAGCGGCTAGGACGATGCTGAGGGCACTGGAGCAGCTCTGGCAGGAGGAAAGGCTGAGAGCCCTGGGGCTGCTTACCCTGGGGGGAGAAGAGCAGCCCCAGAGGGGAGCTGCTCCATGCTGAGCAAGAGCTGAAGGACAGAAAGCAAGAGGCTGTGGCCAGACTCTGCTCAGTGGTGCCCAGGGCCAGCCCAAGGGGCACTGGGCACCAACTGGAAGCCAGGAGGTTGCAGCTGAGCAGGAGGAGAAGCTTGTTTGGTGTGAGGGTGTTGGAGCCCTGGCCCAGGCTTTGCAGAGAGGCTGTGGAGTCTCCTTGTGTGGAGAGATTGCCAAGGCAGCTGGAGGTGATCCTGCTGTGGGTGCCCCTGCTGGAGCAGGGGAGTTGGACTGGATGATCTCCACAGGTCCTTTCTAACCCCCACCATGCTGGGATTTTGTGAATAATTACAATTACCCTGTGGATTAATTAACCTGCTGGAAGTGGGCATTTCAGTCAGGACTGGAGTGGTCAAGTGCCCCCTGTGCTCAACTCCCAGAGCAGTAACTCCCTGGTTACACCCCCCCTCTCTACTCAGCAACACTATTTTCAGTCAGTTACTTCTATAATTACTTCTTGCTTAGTAAATCTCAACAGAGTTGCCCCAAAACTGCATCTTGTTGCACAGAACTCAGTGGGATTGCTTGGTAGTAGACATTTTGCTGTTTCCTTTAAAATTCAGCAGCATTTTTCCTAGCTGGGCAAGAACTGTGAAGGGATCCTGCAGGAATAGTTGGTTTTTCTGTCCTCTCCAGTGCTGGATTGATGCATTTTCCTGGGACACTAGAGAAAGCCCAGAAAAATATGGATTTTTCTAGGATTTGTTTCCTTTTGTGTATTTCAAAACATTTCTGCACTTCCTATGTAAACATCTGATTATTTAGGACAAAGAAAGAAATTTTGGCTTTCCTCAGATGCTTTTTGTAGCCACTGGCACTGTATTTTAAGGTGCCAGACTTGCAGACTTGTTAGGAGGGAGTCAGGCCACCCTGTTAAACCCCCAGTGCCAGGAGTGGAAGCCACACAACCTCTCAGCTGCTTGCCTTTCCTCAGTTCCAATTTCCAGTTCAGTTTTTCAATCCATTTTCCAACTGGAATCGAGGAGAGGAGTTCCCAGTAGCTCTGTGCCAGGTGATGCAGGGACATGTCTGAAGGAAAGAGTAAATTTCTCTCCTCTCCTCTGCTTTTCCTGCTTCTCACAATAAGATGCCAGTGGAAGACTGGGGCTTTAAGAATTACAACTGTGCATTTTGATTATCTGCTGTTCAGGTGTCTCTGTTGTTTAAGGCCTGGAGTCCTTGGTGGCTATTCCTCTAGTCTGAATGTGAATCCATCCAGACGTGTCCTTTGGCCTGCCTGTTCTGCTTGACAGCCCCTCTGCTGGGCTTGCTTAGCTCACAGGTTCAGCAGAAGAATAGGTGCCTTTTTGATGAGGTGGTTACTGGGTTCACAGAGTCCCTGAATCCCAGCATGGTTGGGGTTGGAAGGGACCTCTGGGGATCATCCAGTCCAACCCCCCTGCTCCAGCAGGGTCACCCACAGCAGGATCACCTCCAGCTGCCTTGGCAATTTCTCCGCACAAGGAGACTCCACAACCTCTCTGGGCAGCCTGGGCCAGGGCTCCAACACCCTCACATCAAACAAGCTTCTCCTCCTGCTCAGCTGCAACCTCCTGGCTTCCAGTTTGTGCCCCTTGGGCTGTCCCTGGGCACCACTGAGCAGAGTCTGGCCCCAGCCTCTTGCCTTCTGTCCTTCAGCTCTCGCTGAGCCTTGAGCAGCTCCCCTGTGGGGCTGCTCTTCTCCAAGCTCAGCAGCCCCAGGGCTCTCAGCCTTTCCTCCTGCCAGAGCTGCTCCAGTGCCCTCAGCATCTTCCTGTGCTCTGCTGCACTCTCTCCAGCAGTTCCTTGTCTCTCTGCAACTGGGAAGTCCAGAGCTGGACGCAGGACTCCAGATTTAGCCTCCAGACTAGGACAGAGTAGAAGTGGAGGAGAACCTCCCTTGACCTGCTGGGTTAACACTGATCATCTCTTTAGAGGTTTTTCAGACTTTCAGATGTGGTGCAAAGTAAGCAGCAAGAAATTAAACACATGCTTTATGACAACAGCTCTATCAGATCAATCTGTGCAGTCATCTGTAGCACCAGTCAGAAAAAAATGGAGGTTTAGATAGTGTGTTTTGTTTTATGCTAATTAATCAAACATGCTGTGGTTTAACACTGGAGTCTAAAATCATTTTGGGATAGATTTTATCATTCCCTAACATATTCTTCTTTCCCTGTCTTCCAGGCTGCCTGTGGCCCATTGTGAGGGTTAGTCATCTGCCAGCTGCCTAATAACCATTTGTTCAGAACATTTCCTGCATTGTTCATGGTAAGGCTTGTCTTTGACAGTCAACATTTGGTTTGTTATTCTGCCACATTTGGAGTATTTTGGATGCATGTTTTAGTATTAACATTTCCTTTCCCTGTTAAGAATAACTCTGCCTGGGCTGATGGTTGGACTTGATGATCTGAAGGGTCTCTTCCAACCAGAACTATCCTATGAATTTTGTGGTTGGATCTAGTTGCAAATTTAGTTTTGAAAGAACTGGAATCCATAAATAATTGAATAAATTTAACATAGTGATACTAAAAAAAAAAAATCCTTTGTAAATCACTGTGTCCCCTGTTGGTTTATTAGCCCAGGGAAACACCTTTATGTATTCATAGTTCAGAAACATCTTTTATAATCTCAAAGGCTTTGTTTTTT
Source organism: Galbula dea (assembly GCA_013399015.1). Lineage (NCBI taxonomy): Eukaryota > Metazoa > Chordata > Aves > Piciformes > Galbulidae > Galbula > Galbula dea. The sequence continues at coordinate 29,800 of VWZX01010251.1, forward strand.
TCTGGTCCTATTAAGCAGAAAGAAAATAAAAGCAATTATTTTAGTGTGTAAATGAAATGATATTTTGGGGTTTAACATCAAGTTCACCATGAAGCATTAATGTGCTCTAGTGGCCAAGAAGGGCAGTGGTCTCCTGGGGTGCATTAAGAAGTGTGTGACCAGCAAGTTGAGGGAGTTTTTTCTCCCCCTCTGCCCTAGTCTGGAGGCTAAATCTGGACTCCTGGGTGCAGTTCTGGGCTCCCCAGTTCCAGAGAGACAAGGAACTGCTGGAGAGAGTCCAGCAGAGGCTAGGAAGTCTCCTTGTGTGGAGAGATTCCCAAGGCAGCTGGAGGCAATCCTGGGCTAGCTGCTGTGGGTGACCCTGCTGGAGCAGGGGTCGGGGGGATTGGACTAGATGATCCCCAGGGGTCCCTTCCAACCCCAACCATGCTGGGGTTTGGGGATTCTTTGATTTTTATGGCTTCAGCTATGTTCTGAAAATGACAGAGCTTTCCTGTGCTGTTTTACAGGAGTTTTTCATCAGTATGTCTGAAACCATTAAATACAATGACGATGATCACAAAACTGTGTTCCTGAAAACCTTAAACGAACAGCGTTTGGAAGGAGAATTCTGTGACATAGCTATCGTGGTGGAGGATGTTAAATTCAGAGCCCACCGCTGTGTCCTTGCTGCCTGCAGTACCTACTTCAAAAAGCTCTTCAAAAAACTGGAAGTGGATAGTTCCTCAGTAATAGAAATAGATTTTCTCCGCTCCGATATTTTTGAGGAGGTTCTGAACTACATGTATACTGCCAAGATTTCTGTGAAGAAAGAGGATGTCAATTTGATGATGTCTTCAGGCCAGATTCTTGGTATTCGGTTTCTGGATAAACTCTGCTCTCAGAAAAGGGATGTCTCGAGTCCTGAAGAGAACACACAGGCCAAGAGCAAGTACTGCCTGAAAATAAACCGCCCGATGGGGGAACCTAACGATACCCAAGATGATGAAGTGGAAGAAATTGGAGATCATGATGACAGTCCCTCAGATGTGACAGTAGAAGGAACTCCCCCAAGTCAGGAAGATGGAAAATCACCCACCACTACCCTGAGGGTGCAAGAGGCGATCCTGAAAGAGTTGGGGAGCGAAGAGGTGCGAAAAGTCAACTGCTACGGCCAAGAGGTGGAGCCTATGGAAACGACGGAGTCGAAGGACTTAGGATCTCAGACCCCTCAGGCTCTGACCTTTAACGATGGCATAAGCGAAGTGAAAGATGAGCAGACCCCAGGCTGGACCACAGCTGCTGGGGATATGAAGTTTGAGTATTTGCTCTACGGCCACAGGGAGCACATCGTGTGCCAGGCTTGTGGGAAGACCTTTTCTGACGAAGCGCGGCTGAGAAAGCACGAGAAGCTGCACACGGCTGACAGACCTTTTGTTTGTGAGATGTGCACCAAGGGCTTTACCACGCAGGCCCATTTGAAAGAGCACCTGAAAATACACACAGGTTACAAGCCTTACAGCTGTGAGGTGTGTGGGAAGTCTTTTATCCGTGCGCCGGATCTGAAGAAGCACGAGAGAGTTCACAGTAACGAGAGGCCCTTTGCATGCCACATGTGTGATAAAGCTTTCAAGCACAAGTCCCACCTCAAGGACCACGAAAGGAGACACCGAGGGGAGAAGCCTTTTGTCTGCAGCTCCTGCACTAAAGCGTTTGCTAAAGCTTCTGATCTCAAAAGGCACGAGAACAATATGCACAGCGAAAGGAAACAAGTGACTGCAGCCAACTCCATCCAGAGCGAAACGGAACAGTTGCAGGCAGCGGCGATGGCTGCTGAGGCAGAGCAGCAATTAGAAACTATAGCTTGCAGCTGAAAGGAGAAACTTTATCAGGAGTAGTGTAAGAAATTAAACTGGACAACACTTGCTGGTATGTGTCTAGACTGAGAACTCTCTTTTCAAGAAAACCTATTTTTAAAGGATTTGAATGCTCCATAGGAACCCATAGCATTGCTTGGTTAGGTGTTTTAAAATCCTTCAGAGATGGCTGTTCTTAAAATGGGAACTAGTTTTGTTGCCACTAGCAGAATAATGCACTAATACCTGATTTAATTGGAGAATATGATTCAGTTCTCTGTACCAGGGGGATCAACACTGGCCAATGGGTTGGTTTATCCAGTGTGGAATACTGCATGGGGGGGAGGCCTCGACATCAGTGAGTTATGTTGGAAAACACTGAGATCCTAGAAAGTAACAAACATAGGAAGGAGACACTTGGTTTCCATCATTGTAAAGGTGTTAGACCCACAGTTTTTGAGAAAGAGATGTTGAAGCTCTTCAGTTCCTTCTTTTTTGCACCTAATGTAGGTGCTAGAGGTTGGTAGAACAGAGTCGAAGGGGTGATCAAAATGAAATTGCTTCTTATGCCATCCCCTCAGATACCTTCTTATTTTAATCCAGGTGGCAAGTTTCATGAAATACTTGCTTTCCTAAAAAAAAAAAAATAAAATAAAATAAATAAACCTGCATTTTTGGCAGTGGTCCTGGCTGGCAAAGCAGAAGGGTCATGGCACTCACCCATCCCTTCCGTGGGTAAAAGAGCCTGCCTGGTTTGTTCTGATGTTCACTCTTGCACAGGGCCCCAGAGATGGGACAGAGCCACAAAAGGTGCAGCATGGAGAGGGAAACACCTTCCTTACACTGAGCCAGTCAAAATTAATTAAAGCTTTTTATTATGCAGCTTTCAGTTCACCTAATTTCACACAGAAGGCAAAGGAGTGTTTCTGGCAGCGCAGGAAGATTAGTTGCACCGGCAAGTGACTGGGTGTCATGAGTCTAGGACAACTCTCCATGGCCAGCTCTGCAAGGACAACTGTGCAAGGACAGCTCTGTGCAGGTCAGATCAGCAGATTCCACTGGTCCTCCAGTGCATGGTGAGCTCCAGAAAGCCTTTGAGCATCAGGAGGTACCCTGTGTGACACCACAGTGAGCCCTGAGTGCAGGTCAGGGAGCGACCTCTCACAGGAGGCAGAGGGGGGAAGCCGTCTCAGAAGTAGAAGCCAAGCAGTGTGGTTTGTGCAAGGGGACTTGTCTGTCTAAGGGAGTTAAAGAGTTAAGGAATCAGAAGCACACAATTGGTAACACATGATGATTGATCAATCTTGTGCCTTCACTGTGCTCAGAGGTGCCCACCTTGCTCTGCAACTGCTTTCGGTGGCTCCTTAAGGAATTAACATTTAAATTTATGAGATAAGCAAATCAAAATGGAATGCAGAAAATTCACAGTGAGATAAAGGCAACTAAATCAAATAGAAATACAAAAAGAACCCCATGATGAGATAAAGGCCATGGTGAGATAAAGACAGCTCCATCAAACCTGAAGTACAAAAAGGACAGTTTTGACTGGCAGAAGCGTGGCCAGCTAATGCACAGGCAGCTGGGGACAGCTACAGGAAGGTTTTACTCAGGAAGCTGAGTTGCCCAGGGCTGAGGAGCATGCTGGGGTGGTTGGATGCCATTCCCCTGAGTCCCTCAATTTTGAAAAACAGCAACCCCCTCCTCAAAAAAGAGCAAAATAAACCAAGGCATGGCAGGAAGGAGCTCACAGGTGGTCGACCCTCCGCCTGCTGTGACAGACCAGCATAGAGCTGACCACAGAGAGCTGGACAGTGGAGAGTTGGCCACGGAGAATTGGCCATGGAGAGTTGTCCTATTCCATTGTATTGGTGCCAGAGCTCTGAAGCTGCAGAGCACATCCACAGATGATGGTGTCCAGGCTGGGTGTTTTCATAGCAGCTGATAGGTCCCATTCCAGTTTCAAACCTTTTGCCTCCTGACACACCAACTCTTGGCAAGAGGGAGGCTTCTTCTGTGAGGATTTTTGGTCATAATTAACCCAGAGTCAGTGTTCACTAGTAGTCTGTTACTTAGTTGCCTGGTTTTGTTTTTCTGCCAGCCTGGGGTAGATGCTGCTCATTTAACTATTCACTCACAGGGCCAGCCAAGTGAGTGCTCTTTGGATTGCATTCTGCTGCGTGTAGTCAACAAGAGAAGACACAATAACAGTGGGAATGTGATCCAAAGGGATACCAAGCCTTGATTTTCAGTGGGTAAATACTACAGCTGTTGTCAGAACTTCACTGGGAGTTGGAATGGGCTAAAAATCCATGCTCTTGGGCATGTGGTTGGCTAACGTTGGTCACTCAATGATACCTATAGGATATGAAAGTGTTAGACCTGTTTCTGGTAAGTTCCAGTGTGGTAGATCACATCTTGCTTTTGGAAGTAGAAATTGAAACTAGTGGTTTTGGGAATTGTTCTATGAAACTTGGGTTGTTTTATTTTTTTGGTTGTTGTTGGGTTTTTTTTGTTGGTTGGTTGCTTGGTTCTTGTTTTGGTTTTGTTTGGTTTTTTTTTCCTTACAGCTTCATTTTATTCATGTACTCAGCAGGTTAAGCAGTTACCTTTAAAATGCCAATAATTGTTTGAAAGCTGGTCTGTAAATAAAACCTGAACTGAATATTTTAGAAAATGTAAACTTTGGACCTTTACCAATATATTTTTTTAAAGCCTTGCTTCATTTTACATTCAGTAATATTAGTTTGTAAACAAACTATACATTTTGTATCTGTGCAACATCAGAGGATGTGTACTCATTGCATTTTATTGGTTCTCTTGAGGAACATGATAAATGACCATTGTTAAAATGTTTTACTGTATATGATCATAGATATAAAGATAGTAGGTCCCAAATGGGATCTACTTGTTTTTTTTCTAAATATATTAGTCTTGCTCTGTTTTCTTATCTACAATGGTGTTTGCTTCTTCTTAGATGGTAACAGTGGGGTTGATAAGACTGGACAAACCAGATCTGTTGTGGTAAGGCTTCAGAAGTGGAAAGGGTAAAGGAAATTTCCTCTAGGTCTCCTATGAAGAGTGCAAGAAGTAATGAGCTTCAACTACAGCTGTGGCTGTTTACATTAGAGGTTAGAAAAAGCTCTTAAAGGGTTGAATAATGAATGATTAGAACAGAATGCCTGCAGTCTCTGCTGGGGGGGATAGGCAAGAGTGGGTTAGAGAAACATCTGCTAGAAGTGAATCCCAGAATCCTAGAATCCCAGCACAATGGTGGCTGGAAGAGGCCTCTGGGGATCACCCAGTCCAACCCCCCTGCTCCAGCAGGGTCACCCACAGCAGCTTGCCCAGGGTCACCTCCAGCTGCCTTGGCAATCTCTCCAGACAAGGAGACTCCACAGCCTCTCTGGGCAGCCTGGGCCAGAGCTCCAACACCCTCACACCAAACAAGCTTCTCCTCCTGCTCAGGAGGCACCTCCTGGCTTCCAGTTGGTGCCCAGTGCCCCTTGGCCTGTCCCTGCCCACCACTGGAAAGAGTGATACCATTCTGTGTGGTTCTGTGTGACCCAAATGGGTCTGTAAGTTCAACACCAGTTGAAATGCTAAACCACAGTCTTCTCAGTGGCCAAAAGATCTATAACCATTTAGTTAAAAGCCTTTATGCTTTAAAGGACTAAGTAGCTTAGAGTGCAAAGAAATATTTGAAATGATCACTGTGCTGTTCTGTGATCTGAGCTGTGTGTTCTTAAAAGCAGTGTAGGGTTTTTAGAAAGAGAAAAAGGAACAAGGAGAGCAGGTTTGGAACTCTGATACCTAATGAATTTCTGATCCAAACTGTGTTAGCTGCTGGTGATTTGGCACAGCTCAGTTTGGAAACTGTCCAAGTTCAGAAGACACCTTCCAGCCCTTCTCCACTCCCCACCCCTCCTGTCCACCCCTTCTTATCAATATTTGAACATCAGAAGATGAAGCTATTCCCAGTGCAGTATTTGTGTGTTCCTTTGTCTGCTTTTATCCTTTAAAAATGTTTAGCCCCAGAGATAAGAGTCCTAAAGGTTGTTGTGGGAAAGAAAGTGCCTCATGCTAACTTCAGTAGCAAGAGTTGGAGGAGCTCAGCTGCTCTGTGTTCATGTAAGCTACAGAACACGAAATACTCCTCACAGTCTTGCTGTTCAGGTGCCCAAACTGGAGTTCTTCTGAAGGTCAGTCCCCAATTTTCTAATCTAGAGATTGTCTGGATGATTTCAGTGAATGAAGACATTTAAATTAATGGGGTTGGGTGAGATATCGAATCAGATGATATAAGAAAAGGTACCCTAAGCTTAGAGTGTATTTTTAGGGACAGATTATCTATTACTGTGTCTTTTATCAAGACACCTCTCTGTCTTACAAAAGAGACAAAGCTTTCCTGAAAGGACATCTCCTGCTGACAACATAGGACTTTTTGGTACAGAATAGGATCATTCTACCTCCAAGGTGAAGAAAGAGCAAAGGAATGTTCCCCTTTTTTGTTTCCAACAGTTAGTCTGTAGCTCACAGTACTGTGCCCAGTCAGCCAGAAATGGGCAGCTTTCATTAAAAATTCCATTACAGCAGTTGGTCTGTCATTTGTCTCCATCTAGATCTAACCCAATTTTAAGAACATTCATTTCAGAGCAGATGGAGGCTTGCCATGAATAGACTTTGTTAAATGTGTGCCTTGAGAGTCGAACATCTCTTCTCAGGAGTGATTTTTAACAGTAATACAAGAAATCTGAGGTAACAGAATAGCCCAAAATAGTGACTTGTACAATATTGCTTGCTTTTCAGTGTATTTCCACTCTTCTGTTCTTTCTTTTCTGTTTTCATTGGCAAGCCCTGCTCCTTTAGCTTAAAATCCTTCAGATATTTATAGACCTCTGCAACTTGATGAACTTCAGCAGTTCTGGGATGAACAGCATGAGAGCTCTTTGAAACAGAAACAGACTTCTGAAGTCTTGGTGGGTTTTCATCATCTGTAGCTAAGCAGCTCATTTTTTACAGATAAACTTCAGCAACATACAGACCATATGAATAAAGTTGTACCTCTTCAGTGTATGGGTGTCAAAATGTGTGGCCAAGAAGGTCAGCAGCATCCTGGCTTGGATCAGCACTGGTGTGGCAGCAGGGCTAGGGCAGTGGAGTGAAAGCAAGAGTACTCTCTGAAAAATCTTCTGAACATTGTGCTTATTAAACCTTAATACAAACTCAATGCAAATTTGTGCTGATGTATGGAGGGTACTTGACATTTAAGAATGTTTCATTGCTCAAGAAGTCAGTAGCCTCAGATGATAATAATTTGCTGATTAATTTTCATGAGCTCAATCTCCAGCCATCAGAATCAGTGCAAAGATGTTATTTTTTTCCTGGGTGTGAAAGCCATGAAGTATCTGCTCACATAGGTCTGTTACCTGGGAAATACCCAGTTATATTGACTGTCTATATGCAAGTAACATTTCACACTTTATTTTTTACCCCCAGGGTTCCATTATCTTTGTATCCCAGACAAGCCCAATATCATGTCCTGTTATGTGCCCCTGCCAGGCAGGGGGGTTGGAACTAGATGATCTTTGAGGTCCCTTCCAACTCTGGCAGTTCTAGGATTCTATGTGATACCTGAATATCTCACCTGAGATCTCCTTAGGACACTAAGGAATGTTTTCTCAGAGGGCAGTAGGATTTGATCTGATGACTTTGCAAAGATGGAATGTGAATAGAAATTCCAGAGACTTTACAATGGAAAGTTGCTCTGGGTTTGTTTCAAAACTCAAGCATTGCTTTTTGTTTCTCTTCTGCCATGAAGTTTGGGGTTTGAGAGTACAGTCTTCTAAAGGTGTAGCAAAATAGACTTTGGGTGGTAAAGCTGAATTCTGCTGAAAGGGTGAGCCTTGGTCCTTCTCCTCTCCTTTCCTACTCACAAAGGTGTCTGGTGAACTGTCTAAGTTAAGTGATGAAGGTGTTCAGGCAGGAGCAGGGATGAGGGCAGAGAGGGAAGAGGAAGGAGCAGGACCTTCTCATTTCAATGCTGGTGACAGCTCTCTCTGCCTTGGGTAGTCACCCCCTTAAAGTCTGTCTAGCCTGGACAAATCTCATTCCTAGATTCCATTCTTTTATTCTTGTTGAATTCTTTCTCTCTGAAGGCTTTTCAGGGTGTAGAGGTTTGAGAAGAGTTTCACCTATTTCTCCTTGTACACCTATGATAGAGTAAATATTCTGATCACTTGTTAATAGGGTGGATAGTGTGTCCTATTTTGTTAACAGACTGGTGGCTGTCAGCAGGGATATCTTCAGGTCAGGTTGCTCAGAGCTCCAAACAACCTGAGCTGGAATGGTTCCAGGGGTGGGACATCTTCCACCTCTCTGGGCAACCTGGGACAGGCTCTCACCACCATCACTGTGAAAAAATTCTTCCTTCTCTCTAGTCTCAATCTCTCCTCTTTTAGTTTCATACCATCACCTCTTGTCCTGTCTCAACAGGCCCTGCTAAAAAGTCTGACCCCAACTTTCTTCTAGGCCCCTTAAAGTACTGAAAGGCAGCAGTAAGGTCTCCATGGAGCCTTCTCTTCCCCAGACTGAACAACCCCAACTCTCTCAGCCTGCCCTCACAGCAGAGAGCTTCCAGCCCTCAGATCATTTCTGTGACCTCCTCTGGCCCTGCTCCCCCAGCTACATGTCTGTGCTGTGCTGAGGACTCCAGAGCTGGCTCCAGCACTGCAGCTGAGGTCTCCCCAGAGCAGAGGCAGAATCCCCTCCCTGCCCTGCTGGCCACGCTGCTGGGGATGCAGCCAAGGACACAGTTGCCTTCTGGGCTGTGAGCACACATTGCCAACTGATCTCCAGCTTTTCAGCCACCAGAGCCTCAAGTCCTTCTCTGCAGGGCTGCTCTCCATCCCTTCATTTGTTCCTTTGTTTCACAGTGTCTTGACTAGATTCACAGTCATTAGCCAAGGACTTGACTGGACTGAATTTCTTGCTGTATAAAAGAATTCCTGGGTGATCTAAAGGCTCTGAGTTTTGGACTGTGACTCATCATCCATCTGCCTCAGGACATGGATTGACTTCCACAGAGGTTTGCAGGTGGGAATAGCTATTACTTTGGCTCCACTGGTTTTTGCACAGTTGTACAGTAATGTTTTAGGTGAATCATTCAGCCTTGTATTTAGACCTCCTAAATTTATCTAGGCATTTGTCTCCTCTTGGTTGGTTTTTCCTCTGGGTTCAGCTTCTCTGTAGTTTTGACTCCTATCTGTAATATTTACTGTACTGATTTACCTAATTTACCTGTTCAGTTTTGCTCTGGCAAGTGAAACAGGAAGCTGCTGCCTTAGGAGGCAGCTGCTCCACAACAGCCAAAGAGGATGTCAGTTTGGGCTGCTCTTCCACTGACCCCATGTACTGATTTACCTAGAATCAGAGAATGGTTTGGGTTTGAAAGGACCTTTAAAGGTCATCTAGTCCAACTCCAACTTCTTGTGGGACTGTTGGAAGATAATTGTTAATGGTATGAGGCATTTGGATATTGTGAGTACCTCTTTTTACATTATTATTATTATTTCATAATTTAATTAGTCTTTCTATTTTAATATAAATCTTTACTTATATTTTATATCTTAATATAGTCTCTATATAGAAAGCATTTTCATTTCTATTTAGGTGATCACTTCCAAATGATTCTTCTGGACACACTCAAATGCCTCCCTGTAAAATTTTACCTGTCCATTCTTGCTAACAAATCACTGAAACACTGAACATCCTCAGGTAGAATGGCTCCTCCTTGAGAGACATTGACTGAGCTTCTGAATCTCTGTAAGCAAAGAACTGTTTTCAGCTTCATTAGAATAACAGTTTCACTTCAGATGGACACCCACAGAAATCCAAATAGCAAGGGATGATTTAAAGAGACATCAGTCAACCTGATTGTTGGAAGTGTCTAAAAATATTCAAGTTAGCTGTTAAAAATATTCAAGTCAGCTGTTAAAAATGTTCAAGTTCTTAACAAAGTAACCTCTGAGTAAGTCAAAACTTCTTCAGAAGACTCTTAGAGGGTATGTGCTGAAGAATTGTTAGGTCTCCTGTTATTAGACAGGGAGTAGTAGTTCCTCACTCAGAAATGAAATGATGCACAAAACAAGGATTGGAAAAAGCTATTGCACAGTGCAAAAATGCATTCTGAGAACCTGAGGTGTTTGGTTGTGGGGTTGATATGTATTTGGTTGTTGGTTGGTTGTAGGTTTTTTTTGTTTAATCTACTCTCTAACTTGCACTGATTAACAAATACATTTGAAGATACCTTTTGCAGGTGTAGGCTTTAACAGGACACTTAATATGTCTTGCAGGACATATTAAGGCAGACAGGCAGACTCTTGCCTTTTGGCAGTATGTGGAGCCTGAATTTGGAGATAGTTAAAAATAAAATTCTGGGCCACAGGTACTGTTGATGTGGGACATTCCTGGTTGCATCAACCTTGTTAAGTGCTGTTTGCTTTCTGTGGAGAAGTCATGATGTCATTTTTACCAGTGATGCAGAGGAATGCTTCTCAATGCTTGTCAATATCTAAGGGTGAGGGCAAGAGGATGCCCAGTGACAGGAGGATGGAATCCAGGAAGTGCCTCCTGAGCAGGAGGAGAACCTTGTTTTGGGGTGAGGGTGTTGGAGCCCTGGCCCAGGCTGCCCAGAGAGGTTGTGGAGTCTCCTTGTGTGGAGAGATTGCCAAGGCAGCTGGAGGTGACCCTGGGCAAGCTGTTGTGGGTGCCCCTGCTGGAGCAGAGGGGTTGGACTGGGTGATCCCCAGAGGTCCCTTCCAACCCCCACCATGCTGAGAGTCTGTGAACAGGCATAGCAGATACTCAGTGAGACCAGGATGATTTCCTTATGATGGGACAATGGCTCCTGCTATACTTGTGCTCACTTCTGTGTCTTTGTCCTGACTTGACCTGAGGTATGCTAATGGTTCCTTTTGTTTGGGTTTGGTTTTTGGTTTTGTTTTGGTTTGTTTGTTGTTGTTGGGGTTTTTTTGTTTCTTTGGGGTTTTTTATGTTGTCTGTTTTCAATATCTTTAGTATCTATTCTGTCTGTGTTCACACAACTTTTTACCATGTTGTGACATTCAGCTTCTCACTTTTGTTGTGGAAATTCAGAGCCCACAAGAACTCTGAATGTGGGTTTTAGAAATGAAAGCAAATTAAATGGAAAATGTAAAAGTTGGTGGAAAATTTTAAGTTCTGTCTTCTCTCCATGCTTACCTTCCTCTTCTTTATTACTTCTTCATTAATTTGTTTACCTTTTGGCCCTGATGTCATCTTTTATAGGCTGAAACATTAATCTTTGCTTTTAAATCAAAGTGCTGGGCAGGGCTAACAGGCCTGTGAAAGCATAGCAGAAATTCCTCAGCATCTGAACCTTGGAAAACTAAAATCCTGTGACAAAGTCCACTGTGGCCAGAGCCTATAAGCAGGGCTGTTATCTCGTGGGCAAAGCAGCACTCCCGGAAATGCCAGAGCTGCTGCCGAGAGGTAATGAGGAGCAATTAGCTGGTCTCCCTCCTGGGCAGATCCCTATTACCATATCCCTCTTTGCCCTTCCCCTGCTGCGGGTTGTGTCGGTGATGTTTCCCTGGGAGCAGGGAGGGAGGTGTGTGTCCGCCCCGCTCCCCTCCCCGCCGCAGTGTGGAGGGAGGGACCGCGGCCCGCGGCTGCCTCTGCTGCCGTGCGGGGATGGGCCGGAGCTGTCCGCGGTGCTGAGCCGTACGGGGCCGCAGCCGTCCGAGGCGTTGCTCCCGGGTGATGTCCAAGGTGCTGCTCCGGCATCTCTTGAGGTGCTGAGCTATGCGTGGCCGGAGCTATCAGAGGTGCTGAGCCGTGTGTGGCCCTAAGATCTCCGTGGTGCTGATCCCAGGGTTGTACGAGGTATTGGTCCAGGAGCTGTCCGAGGAGCTGAGCCGTGTGGGGCCCGTGAGGGGCCCAGAGCTGCTTGTGGTGCTGATTCAGGATCTGAGGTGCTGAGCCGTGCAGGACCAGAGTTGTCCTACTTGCTGGTGCAAGGTCTCTCCAAGGAGCTGAGCCGTGCAGGGCCAAAGCTGTCTAAGGAGCTGTTCCAGAAGCTGTCCAAGGAGCTGAGCCACACCACGCCCGGGCTGCACCATGGTGTTTGCTCCAGGTAAGAGCAACCCCTTCTCTCATGTCAGAGAGCTACCCCAGGGGGTAACAGCCAAACTGGGGCTGTCACCAAGCAGGAACAGGCAGTTTCAAAGAAGGTGGCTTAGCTTAGGATGTGTTTAGCTGTGGAGCTGGAGGTTATGAGGGTCATTCCTGTGATTCCTATTAGGGACAAGCGTGCACTTTTCAGATGGCACAAAAGGGTCAGGAAGGAAGATGTGTTCTTGCAGTGACTGCAGAGTGAGTCCCCCCCCACCCCAGCACCCACCCCAGTGGCTGCTGCTGAGACAATCTCTGAAACTCATGGAGATGTTTTACAGTTTTCTATTCCACCCCCCCANTTTAACTGGAACAAAATTGGAGACTTCAGCAAAAGCTAATATGTGATATGAGACCTCACTCTATAAGGGTGCAGAGCCCTGCTGTGTATGTGTGACACCTCATAGTAAAAGGGAAGCTACAGAGAGTCTGCACTGGACTTGGAGCATTCTGCTGGGAAATAGGCAGTTTGCTGTTCAGAAAGGGAAGGGATGAGAGGCCCAGGAGCTCCAGGATGTCAGTTTAAGTCAGGTATGGTATCTTCTGTAGTGAAATGATTTAAAATGATCTTTTCTAAAGCTGTAGAATTGTCAGTAAAATTGTGGGCCATTAGAAAAGGGAAAGTAAAGGCTGTGACTTGGCAGTGACTATCAGTGCCTTTGTTTTTGCAAAGCTGGCATAAGTTTTGTCTTCCTTTGCTATTCAATGTCTTGCCTGTGAAGGGATAAGGCTCCAAAAGCTTTACATCTTCATTGAAAAAATGATATTGGGGTTGACTTTTTGAACCCAACAGAGTCTAATTTTTTGAGAAGCCAATAACTTTTCCCAGTGATCAGAAGCTGATCTTGTCTCTTTTGCTGCCCTGTTGCTCTCTAATTCGATACTTTCTCGTATGCCCTGTTCTGAAATGTCTCTTGCCAGACCCTGCTGCTAGTTGTTTGTAGTACACCTTTTGGTGTTAGTGGCTCTTTCCTGAACTCCTTTTGTCTGTCAGTCTGTCACCATTAACTGTACTCGTTTTTGAAGTGCACTGCAGGAAGAGATTACCTCCAAAATAATGAAAGCGCGCTCATTTTTGTCAAAGGCTGACAATGGACAACCCCCAAGTCTCCTTAAGAACTCCTCAAATTGTCCTTTTCACAACTCTAATCCATCTGGAAGAAAATAATCTGTCTTGTATAGTCATTCTTTTTCAGTCTGCTTCTACTCAAAGAAAAAAATCTATGGCTTCCTTCTCTCCCTAACTGAGAACACACAGGCTTTACTCACGACCCTGCAATCCCCAAAGAAGGAGGAGGAGGTAGAGCTCCTTTCTGTCTCAATGTTTTTATGTAAAGAAAGGATGTGTGAGCACACTTCAAGTTTAAAGATAAGCATTAGAGGAGTCAGCACCTTCTCCTTACATGAGCAACTCCCAGTAGCTTTTCAAGTGGCCCTTCAGCAGCTCAGCTGCTCTTGACATTTTGAGCAGTACAGCAGGCTTGCACAATGACACAGAAGATCAGAAGCACATCCTGTACCAAGCATTTTGGGAGTCTCATTAAGCAGCAACTGAAGGCTTAGCAGCTGCACACTGAGGCAGATGTTCTGATCTGCTCTAGTGGGGGAGCTGGAGGAGCACTGAACCTGTCGTGCTGTGGGATGTGAAGACATAACACTTCTTGGTGGCCTGTTTGGATTTGGTGGGTGGACTGTTTGCTGGGTAAGGAATTGGTTGGATGGCTGCATCCAGAGGGTAGAGGTCAACAGTTCAGTGTCTAGGTGGAGATCAGTAACAAGTGGTGTCCTTCAGGGGTCTGTGCTGGGATCAGTATCTTCAGCTTAAGAACAAGCGTGGAGAAGAGAAGGCTCCAGGGAGAGCTTATTGCAGCCTTTCATTATTTAAAGGGCTCCCTTTGGGAACCTCCTTTGACCTGCTGGTCATTCTCTTCTTCATGTACCCCAAGATAATAATTTGCAAGCTCCTAAAGAACAAGATTTATTATTTTTTAAGGAATTGCAACTGGAGCAGAATCTTTCCTGATGGTATCAGAAATGAAAGGTGACCTGAATAGGCACAAAATGTGTCAGGTTCCCTCAGAATGCCTCACCAGGGAGTCAAGGCAGGTGAGCTCTGCACCAGTGTCACCTGACCCCACAAATGCCTGCAGTCATGTTATCAGAAGATGCTGCTTTCCCTGCCTTCACCCTGAGGTGATGCTTTGAAACTCAAAGAGGAGAGATTGAGACTAGAGAGAAAGCAGAAATGTTTTCTACTGAGGGTGGTGAGAACCAGTCCCAGGCTGCCCAGAGAGGTGGGAGATGTCCCATCCCTGGAGCCATCCCAGCTCAGGTTGTCTGGGGCTCTGAGCAACCTGCTCTAGTTGCAGATGTCCCTGCTGACTGCAGGGGGGTTGGAACTAAATGATCTTGAAGGTCTCTTCCAATCCAAACCATCCTGTGATTGTAGGAACTCTATTGTAGGACCTTTTCATGAGGTCTCTGAACTGGCATTGTTACTGATACTGAGGGCAAATCAGGTCTCTAATCCTCTAAAAGCTTAATGACACTCACACACAAAGTTGGGGTTGTGTTGGAGAGCCTTCAGCCCTGGCTGGCTGCCACCTTCCTCATTCAGGATGCAATTAACATGACTCATCAACATTTCCTGATTTTGGTTTCTGTGCAGCCTCATATTTTTTTTATCTCTTCAAATGAGGTTTCTAGTGATTAAATCCTAATACCAACCTATCAAGCAAATCAAGGACTGAGTTCAGTTTGGAGCTTCTCACTCCCAGAAGGACATGGAGGTGCTGGAGTGTGGCCAGAGAAGGGCAAGGAAGGTGGGGAAGGGTCTAGAGCACAAGTGTTGTGAGGAGCAGCTGAGGGAACTGGGCTTGGTTAGGCTGGAGAAGAGGAGGCTCAGGGGAGACCTTCTCACTGTCTGCAACTCCCTGAGAGGAGGCTGGAGCCAGGTGGGGCTTGGGCTCTTCTCCTTGGTCTTCTTCTCATCTGGAGGTGACCCTGGGCAAGCTGCTGTGGGTGCCCCTGCTGGAGCAGGGGGGTTGGACTGGATGATCATGCAAAATAATTCTTAAAGAATAGTGGGAATTTCCCCCAGTTCCAGATGTGGAGCTCTTCTAACAGCAGCTGCTCTTTATTTCACTCTGCTTTATGTCTCTCTGGACAAAACTCTTTGTAGATGCCTTTAAACCAGGCAGTAAAATACAAATTCTGCTTAATGAAATACTTGAGCACAAGAGTCAAGTCAATTAAGAAAGAACTGAGAGGAGTATTGTAATCACATCCCAGATTTGATTTTAAAGCTGTTTAAGCACCTAGTAAAGCATTTCTGTTAGCAGCCAAGTCCACAGTCTCCTCAATGCCAGTAGCTCTCCTTACATGGCCTGAATTCAGGATTACTTTTCTGATCTCAAGATCAGCTTTGAACATGACCTGACATTCTTTTATTGTTCTGCCAAACCATCAGCTGTGGGTAGCAGTCAAAATGCCTCCAAAGAGAAACCTCTTGCCATCAGCTGCTCTCCTGCACTGTGCCAGTGCTCACACTGCATGACTTTGTTCTTCTCCAGCTTCTAGCACTGTGGTAAAAGAAGGAAGTGTCACCTAGGACATACATCCTTGTCAGGTTGCCAGAGATTGTGGAGTGCTTTGGCTTTGGGGTTTTTTATGCTATTTTACCTGTTGTTTTCATGCTTTTGCACTTTTTTTTCCCCCCCCTCACAGGTAGCTTGTACCTTGGAGTCAAATGGGAATTTGGCAGGTGAGGGCTTTTAATCTGAAGTAAAAAATGAATAGAAACAATCATGAAACAGCTTTTTCTCTGTGTGGTGGTGAGGGAGTCCAATTCCACATCCAGCAGCACTGCCCAAGTCATAAAGGATGTGATTTGCACCTGGATGAGGAAACCTTCCTTCTGAATTGCATCTGTGCTTGAGCTGTGAAGCCAGAGCTGTCCCAGAGCTGGACAGTGGGTGATGGAACCAGAGAACCACAGAGTATCCCAAGTTGGAAGGGATTCACAAGGATCATGGAGTCCAACTCCTATTTAGGCACAGGACAACCTCAAAGACACCCCATGTGTCTAAGAGCATTGGCCAAGTGCTTCTGGAATTCCATAATCAGAGAATTATTTAGGTTGGAAGAGACTTCTAAGATCATTGAGTCTAACCATTAACCTAACACTGCCAGGTCACCACTAAGCCATGGCCCTCAGCACTACATCTCCAGGGCTTTGAAACACCTCCAGGGATGGTGACTTCACCACTTCCCTGGGCAGCCTGGGCCAGGCCTTGACAACCCTTTGGGGGAAGAAATTGTTCCTCATGGCCAACCTAAACCTCCCCTGGTGCAACTTGAGGCTGTTTCCTCTTGTCCTATCACTTTTTATTTGGGAGAAGAGCCCGAGCCCCAGCTGGCTCCAACCTCCTCTCAGGGAGTTGTTCACAGGCTGGCCACAGACACTTAATTCCCTTCCTTTGTCGTTTGGGTTCTGGCAGGTGAGAAGCCAGGGGTGGAGCAAGACGAAGTGAAGCTGCAGAACGCCAGCAAGCAGATCGTGCAGACTGCCATCCTCCGAGCAGTGCAGCAGGTGTCCCAGGAGAGCCACCAGAAGGAGAGGAGAAGGAACAGCAGCACAAGCCTCCAGCTAGAGAGAGGGAAGCTAACCAAGAAGCACGAAAAGAAGTAAAAGAGGGGATGGGTTTTTTTCCCTCCTGCAGTGGTTTCAGCCTTCTCTTTAGCATCAGCTGTATCCTAGTGCAATGTTACTGTTGTAAAGCAAACCAAAGTATAACCACACCTAGAGATAGGGTAAAGCTGCAATAGTCCTCAGCTGGGAAGTATTAAGTGCATTAGATGAATAAGCCCATATTTATGCAGTGCCTCTTAACTGAAACAATAGCCAGAGCTGTAAACCCAATAACCTGAGCTATAAACCCCATAACCTGAGCTTCTAACCCAATAACCAGAGCTAGAGACTCCAATAATCAGAGCTCTAAAAGCAGTTTCCAAGCACAAGCTCTTATGCTGTGGACTTATTCCCAAAGGTTTGTTGTTCAGGTAAGTTCTGGGGGCAACACTGATGCTGCTTCACCTGGGTGGGCTCTTCTTTGAGTTGCCTGGTTCACTGAGGGTGTCCTCACCAAAGAGAAGAGTTTACTGTTGAGCACAGCAGAATGTTTTCAGGCTTCCTTGGAGCATGAGTTTTGTACTTGGATGAAAGATGGACTAGGTGAAATGGCAGCAGGAAAGGGATTTGGGAAGTGCAAGAACTGATTCATTTTTCATCTTTAGGGGGAAAAACTAGCAATCCAGTAAGGCTGTGATCTAGGACTGTGATGATAGACTTCTGATCTATGTCTTCTTACAAAAGTACTGTAGTTTTAGTCTACTTACTGAAATACTTCTCTACTTGTGCATAAAAATCACCTGTGCCTCAACTATTCCTTTTAATTTTCTTGCTGTTGAAAGCAGAGAAACTGATGTGCTGACACAGAGGTCACTATTTATTTTTTCCTTACAACTTTGCTGGACCTTGATTTACTGGAAGTAAAGTGGCTTAAATGCAAATAAATAAAGTTTGAATTTATTAGTATCTTGAAGGATGGAAATACACTGTCTGAGTTCTGTCATGGGAGAGAGTTCTCACTTGCTGGGAGTAAAGTGACTGTAAATGTTTGCAGCTGGTGCATAGAGTCACCTTAAATAGCACTGCTTTGAACTGGTAGTACAAAATCCCAGCAGGGCTGGGGCTGGAAGGGAGCTCTGGGGATCACCCAGCCCAACCCCCCCTGCTCCAGCAGGGTCACCCACAGCAGCTTGCCCAGGGTCACCTCCAGCTGCCTTGGGAATCTCTCCCCACAAGGAGACTCCTCAGCCTCTCTGGGCAGCCTGGGCCAGGGCTCCAACACCCTCAGATATGTGGATACACACAGGAAGACACCACGAACTGAGGATGAATTCCCACTGCCTGAAAACTGCTGTGTTAAAACCACAAGTTTCTCCTTCTGTCATGAAACTCTTGTGTCACATAACTCACCACACACTTCTAGAAGAGGAATAAAATCAAATTTCGTGTGAAAACCTGCCCATGAAGCACCAATCAGCCCCTAGAGAAGTATCTCTCTGCAGAAACGATGCTCTGCATCCCTCTGGTGATAAATACTCAGCCCAAGGGAGAAGGAGAGAGGGTAAACAGCCTAATAAAGTGCTGAGCCAGGAGAACTCCTGCGGTGAAAAAGGCCAGGTGAAGTCTGCATGAGATAATTTCTTAATAATCTCCAATATTAGTTAATTAATATTTAATTAGAGTGATTATGACTGATAAGCAGGGAAATAGATAGGCGCTGTTGGGGCTGGGGCCGGGGGGAGGGAGATTGGCTGTGTAGTGCTGCCACCTGGTGGCCAACTGCTGCCATTACAGCCTGGCGCATCACGTCACCAATATCATCAGGCTAATTACTATTACATTATTATTATTATTAAATCACGATTATAACTATTACTGTCACTACTATAACTATTATTCTCACTGACATATCACCGTTATTGTCACTACAATATTATTATCACTGTAATTATCAATAATAAAACTATTATTATCAGTACTACCCCACAATCTGCATGGTAAGCTTTGGAAGGGACCTCTAGGGATCCAGCACAACCTCTCTGCTCCAGCAGGGTCAGCAGTCTGATGTGTGGACACTGAACCTCTGCAGTGTGGCTGCTGCATTCCCTCCAGAGCTCCTGTCCTCTTGGTACCTCTTTCTTTTGGGGACATACTAGAACAGAGTTGACTTGACAGCCCTGTGGATGCTCACTGCAGCATCCACGTCTTCTGAAGAGCAAATGCAGTTTATGACATATCCTTAATACTCCTTGTCCAGTTTGTTAGCTTTGTCCCTTTGGGATTCATACTCAATATCTGCTCAGGACAGAACCAAGACTCTTAAAAATGTTTATCTCCATTTTCCCTTTTCTGACTTTGTAAAAGCATTTTACTTTCCCCTCTGTGGAGTTTTATTTCCCATAGCAGCCTGCTGTGGGTTGTCTCTTTGCCAGCCTACAGCTCCAGGAGCTTCCCTCCCATGCAGAGAGACCTTTACCCATCTCCCACTCTCCTCCTCCCAGAGATGGCTGAGAGGAGAAGCCTGGGCTGCATTTGAAGAGCACCCTGCCCACATAGCCACCTTTATCATAGAGTCACAAATGCTTTGGGTTAGAAGGGACCTTTCAAGGTCATCTAGTCCAAACCCCTGCAGTCATCAGGGACATCTGCAACTAGAGCAGGTTGATCACAGCCCCAAACAACCTGAGCTGGGATGGTTGCAGGGATGGGACATCTCCCACCTCTCTGGGCAACCTGGGACAGGCTCTCACCACCCTTAGTGTAAACAAGTTCTTCCTTCTGTCCAATCCAAATCTCCCTCTTTCAGTTTCAAACCAGTCTTGAGCCAGATCCCAAGGGTCATGGTCACTTCATGCTGTGTCCACCACCTCCCTTTCCCAGGCAGTGATGATACCTGACACAACCCTTTCACCTCAGCTTGGGGATGCTGTGGTGCAGAAAGTCTCGTCCCTGAGTGCCCTCTAATGTCCCCACTGACCCCTATCACTATCTCCAAGCCCATCCCCAGCTAATCTCTCCTAACACCTTTCCTAATCTAATCTAAATAGCTGCTGGCCAAGACACTAATTCTGCCTGGTAATTCTCCAGCCTCTCAGCTCCCACTGGCTGCTAACACCAAGCTGTGTCCAAACACTTCTCCCTTTTAGCAGGTCCTGTTGGAACAGGACAAGAGGTGATGCTTTGAAACTAAAAGACATTTAGACCAGTTCTAGGGAAGACATTTTTTAAGCTGGGAGTGGTGAGAGCCTGCCCCAGGCTGCCCAGAGAGGTGGGAGATGTCCCAGCCCTGGAACCATCCCAGCTCAGGTTGTTTGGGGCTCTAAGCAACCTGATCTGGTTGGAGATGTCCCTGCTGCCTGCAGGGGCTTGGACTGGATGACCTTTGAAGGTCATCTTTTAGTTTAAAGCCATCACTCCAGGTCCTACTAAATAATTAATCCCTATATTTCTTGTAAGCCCTTTCAAGTACTGGAAGGCTGCAGGAAGATCTCTCAGCACTTCTCCCTCATTCTAGGAAAGGAGGTTAGCACAGTTTTGGTACAGAATGTTTAAGATATTTTAGGTGCAGCTGAGAACTGAGCCCCTTTCCTCCACCCCAAACCCCCAAAGAACAAAACCATTCTTGAAGCTCCATGTCTGCTATAAGCTTTAAGTCATTTCACATTAAAACTGCTTCAGATCCATGAGTGATGCCAACAGCAAGAACAGATCTCAGCTATACCCTTTGCATGACTGGCTCCATTACTTGCAAAAAAACCCCACCTCATTATCACACTGTGTCTTCCTTCTCACTCCTGCTCCTGTCTTGGCCCTTTTAATTGCCTGGGGAGAAGTATCTACTCAATCACAGAGGGAAGAACTCCAGCCATGAGACATCTGATTCTCCTTCCTCCATCACCAATGAGGTGACACTTGAGAGAGCAGCCACTGGACCTGGCAGTGCTGGTTAACAGCTGGACTTGAGGACCTCAAAGGTCTCTTCCAACCAAAATGATTTTATGATTCTCTATTACTGCTGGAGCAAACCATCTCATGAGGGAAGGGAACTTGTATTCTAAGGGTATAATTGCCCAGGATCCCTCCCTGGAGGCATCCAGCTCCAGTTGTTTCCACTGTACCATCTCAAATAAATCCTTTCCAGAAGATGTGATGCCTGAGACTGTGCTTCTGGAGACCTCAGGTGAAGAAACTTCTTTAACACCAACCAGGAAAGCAAAGGAGAAAAAGACAAGGAGCCTCAGAAGGATGTTCTGTGTGTTTACACTAACTTCATTTCTTGCCTTTATTGTTGCAACATTCCTGTGTTAAGTCTACACTGATTTATTCAGGATATTGGCCTTCATTAGCATGAGGAGCTCCATGCTCACTGGTGAAGGCTTGGAGAGCAGGTGTGCAGAGCTTCTGCATGCACCTTTAGTGGGGCAAAGAGCTCCAGCTGGGACCACTCCCCTCATCACCACCCTTAGGTACAAGAGAGCAGGACACAGCCCTCCTGAGAGTTGTGGCAGTTGTTCTTCTCTCAGTTGTGGTGGTTTTCAAAGCCTGGGAGCAATCCAGGGAGCAATCCAGGGAGCAGCTATCTTCTCCCTACTGGGAAGCAGAGGCTGCCAGGAGAAGGTACTGGGGTTGCTGGCAGTGGGCTGGGAGTACCTGTGGTTAGGGGAGGCTGCTTGGCCCTATGGAGTTGGATGGCTTTCTGAAAGGTGCTTCTCCCATCCCTGTGACCTGGCCTTGCTTCCTTTTTTCTTCTCCCTGCTTGCTCCTCTCCCTTTCCTGTCCTTGCTTAGGCTTCCTCCTAACTTCAGATGCTTTTTTTGAAGTAAATTCTGGATAGAAGGTTTGAAAAGGAAAGAAAAAAGCAGCTACAGTCTGATACTTGAGTGTCCTAGCTCTGCTTGTTTGCCTTCTCTCCTACTTCTCATCCTCCTTCTCTGCTGGTCTGATCTTTTCAGACCCAAAGAGCTCCTCAGGAGTAAGGACTGAGCTGTTTGTGTGTTGCCAGGGCAGTGGCTCATCCTCAGGCACAGTTGTAACACTGTGATGATGTGATTTTGTACTTTGTGACTTCTTACTGTGGTTAATGAAGGAACATGCAAAGGTTTCCTCTTGCTGTCTTTAGAAAGCATCACAAGTATGGAATTACCCAAATTGCTCCAAACCCTGGACTGCAGAAATAAGGCTTGTGGCAAGCTTTAGGAGGGAGGAGTTCAATCCTCAGATCTCATGTGTTCAGCTGAAGAGTTAGAAAGTAGCAGAATGGCTGTGTTGTGGCTTTGGGTAACCAGCACTGCCAGGTCACCACTAACCCGTGGCCCTCAGCACCACATCTCCAGGGCTTTGAAACACCTCCAGGGATGGGGACTCCACCACTGCTCTGGGCAGCCTGGGCCAGGCCTTGACAACCCTTTGGGGGAAGAAATTGTTCCTCATGGCCAACCTAAACTATCTCTGGTGCTACTTGAGGCTGTTTTCTCTTGTCCTATTACTACTTCCTTGGGAGAAGAGCCCAAGCCCCACCTGGCTCCAGCCTCCTCTCAGGGAGCTGCAGAGAATGAGAAGGTCTCCCCTGAGCCTCCTCTTCTCCAGGCTAAACAACCCCAGTTCCCTCAGCTGCTCCTCACAACACTTGTGCCCTAGACCCTTCCCCACCTTCCTTGCCCTTCTCTGGACACACTCCAGCACCTCCATGTCCTTCTGGCAGTGAGGAGCCCAAAATTGACCCCAGGATTGGAGGTGTGGCCTCCCCAGTGCCCAGTCCAGGAGGGCAATCCCTGCCCTGGTCCTGCAGCCACACTGGTGCTGGTCCAAGCCAGGATCCTGTGGCTACCAGACATCCTGAGGCACTTTTCTGCAAACCTTCCCCTTCATCTTCTGACTTTTGTTACCACAATCAATTCCTGTTGGAGATATTTCTCCTCCTGAGCAAATAACATCCTATACTCTTACCAGCTGTTTCCTGAGTGCTAATCCACTTCAATCATAACAATCTCTGCACCAGAAAAAAGAAGCAGTGATGTTGAACAGAAGCAGAGGAAGCCCTGGAAGTGAAGCACTTGCTTCCCTGTGTCCTGACCTGTTCTAACAGGCTGGGAGAGTGAACAACATGCTATGGCATAGAAATATAATGGCTCCATCCAAGGCAGCATTTGCTCTTTATTAGGGTTCAGTGACTTCTCCCCTGAAGTCAGGAGAAAGGCCACCTCCAGAGAAATAAACAGCACAATATGGCTTGTGGAGCTCTTGGTGGCAGTGAAGTGTCACACATTTCCCAGCACAGAAATTGTGCTTGAATGCAGCAGGCTGAGCTGAGAGTGAGGTCTGTGGATGTGTGACTTGTCCCAGGTCTGACCACAGGCTGGCTCCATCTGTTGGCTTTGTGCATTATTTACACCAGCAGCCTTTAACTGTCACCCTGGGGATCTGTCTGTGGGCTCAGTGTTGAGCAGAGGCTTGAATAGCTAAAGTAACTAGAAGCAAAGTATGTGACACTGAAATCCCTTCAGCTTCCCCCTAGAGCTTGCTGGATTAGCCTTTGAGCTGGTGGGATGGAGCTGAGAGCTCCCAGCATGACCTTCCCCCTGGAGAAGGGAGTGAACACCTCTGGTTTGCAGAGACAAGCTGATGGGTGGCATCACTGAGAGTAAAGCCACAGAACTGGGAGTCCAGCTGTGCCCTGGCCAGCCCTGTGCTGCTGAGGGAAACACTAAGGTGCTCAGCCTCTTGTGTCCCCAGCACTAGTGAGGGCTTCACCTGCAGACTGGCCAGGGAGGAGTTTCCCTGCCCTGAATGACTGGCTGCAGCTCAGCAAACATTCACCTTCCATCTTCCTTGTCCTGAGAGCAGTTACAGGGAGTTGCTGGGGTCTGGTGGGAGGTGTTTAGAGGGACTGGGGTGAGAGGGAAGAGGTGGTTTCAGCTGGAGGGAATGCTGGTGCAGGTAATGGAAGTTGAAAAGGGAGTTCTAAGGTAACTTAGTCTGGAGCATCTCTGATAAACTAGAATTAAACAGAGGGACCAGAAAGTGATAGCTCTGCTCCCAAGGGAGTAGCAGCATCTTTCTCTCTTAGCCTCATTAGAGAGAAAGGGACCACAGAGACTCAAATTCTCTTTAATATGAATGAATCTATCAACACTCTGGCCTGGGATTAAGAGCAGAATTAGGCTTTAATGGAGCATAAAGACTTTAAGGGTTTTCCATTTGTTTCAATTTCTTCCTTTCCTGAGGTGCAGGAGATAAGTGCTTAATGCAGATGTGGGATGGGACAGAAGAGGATTGAGGTGATCCAATGAATTCCCAGCTAGAAGCAGCAGAGACAGATGACAAGAGAAGTTAAACAAATAGCCTGTAATTAATTCTCACCCTTCTGCTAATGCTCTTCCATGGCTGTCACTAACCTTGTCAGAAGCTCTCAGGAAAATGGGATTGAAGTGGGGGAAAAATAATTCCCAGGCAGCAGAAATAATCAGTGTGCTGGGAGAGAGTTGTTCCAGGGTGGATGTCCTTGATTCTCTGCTCTAGCACATATGAGAGAGGAGCTTGAAAAGCTGAAGTTGTTCTGGGTTGACTTTCACCTTGGACTGCTGCTCTCGCTCCTGCTTGCACTCTGTGACCCATGTGACATCCAAAAATGTCTTTACTTCTGTGTCACTGCCCTGCAGGGCACTGCCTGTGGTTGTAACCAAGGCCACCCATGCCTCTGCTTAGGCAGATTTACTGATCCAGTTATATTTATGTCTCTCCCTTCTCCCCCTGCTTGTTTTCCCTGCTGATGCACCTGAGACTGATGCAGTGATTATGCTCCCTGGGAGGAGGAGAAATTCTTCCTTCCACTCTGCAGCAGGAGAAAACCCCAGGGAAGGTCACTTTCTGTTGTCAAGAGCCTCCCCAGTAGGGGATGGGCTCAGAATTAATGCTGAAGAAGAATGGATGTTGTTGGTAACCTTCCCCTGGTCACACCCCATCACTTTGAGCTCCAGTAAGATCTGTTGGCTGAGGGGATGCTGAGTGGGATTTTGCTCAGACCCTGCACTTGCAGGGGGCTCTACACAGCACTTCTCATCTGAAGAGACTGTTCTCAGTTGTCATTTCCCTACTTCTTAGTGATTCAAGGTCAAACCTTCCCTCCCACATGTCCAGCTCTCACAATGACCTTGGCTACTTGGAGAGAAGGCAGAGCCATGTTAGCTAAAAGCAAAGCCAGGAGGGAGAAAGGGTGGGGTGGGGTGTGTATCTGTGTGGGAAGAGGGCTTCTTTGGGTCTGTGCTGTGGCTTTGGGGTTTTTTGGTGAGGTTCTTATTGAATGGAAGGACTCTCAGTTTCCTGGAGGTGATTCTGTGCCTCTGGCTTGCTGCAGGGATTGGGCACCTGGCAGCAGGTGGCCTCAGAGAGAGAGGGCCAAGGGTTTTGGGGTTGCTTGGCTTTGTTGATGTATCCTTGGCTATGTGTTCACTTAGGAATAAGTTCTGAATTCAGTGACAGTCACTGTCCCTCCCCTTCCAGTCCCTACCTGCTCATCAGTCTCATCCCTGGCTGCATCCATCCTCAGATGCAGGGAGAACTCTGGTTGAGGAGCTGCTGTGAGAGCATCTCCAGGACTCATTGGGCTGGGTTTTGGATTCCTCCCCCAACTACATCTAGCTACTGCTCAGCTGGAATGAAGTTGCTAAAATCCAGGAGGTTGGAGAAGGGATGTGAGCAGTAGGGAGCAAACCTGAAGTGCAGTGGAGAAGAGCAGGGAGCAGGAAGAAAGAGGAACCAGTGACTGCAGCAAGGAGGGAGAAAAGCAGAAGTAAAACCCTTGAGCCAAGGTCAAGATCACTCAGGGAACCAGGCTGTGGCTATTCTAAACCCACTGTCAAAGAACAATGAAAGGACCTGATCCATAGCCAGCAAGTGGGACAATTCCCAACAGGAACCCTTTGAGGGTGGAAGAAAGATGCACCAGGTGAGACACCAACAGCACATTACTGGTTACAGCAGTGAAAAAAACAGATTGAACTGAAACTTTCTCTTGATTCTCAGCTAAGAAAAAGCAACTGAGCAAACAGTTAAATTGGAAGCCAAAGAGAGCTTTTACCTGGCACCAAATCTTCAATAACCATAATCATGAGACAGAAACCCCTCCTGTTTTAAGGAGGCAGACTGAAGCCTGAATGTGGAGGCAATAAGCTGTCCCAGTGTCAGAGGTGGTTGAGCTGTGACTGTCCTTAGAATACTTCTCAGAACTGATGCAGGAGTTTCCTTTTAAATCTCTTTAAGGTTCTCTTTAACTCTTTCAGCTTTAGCTAGCTGCTCTTCTGAAGAGCTTTCTCCACCCATGGACACAAGGAGTTTAGGTTGTATCTAGCCAACCCTTGCTGACATGAAGGTTTAAGATCAGTTGTGTCAGATGGCAGCTGTTGAGGGTCACCTGATGGTTGAAACTGATGATCTTACAGGTCTCTTCCAACCTTAAGGGTTCTGTGTCCTTGATAGATACACAAGCTCTCCCAAACTCTCACCCTTACAACAACTCAGACACCCTTACAAGGCCTTAATGCCATCTGTTAAGCACAGAGATGCAGCAGAGCAGGGCAAGGGCTCACTAGAAGAGCAATGAGCTTTCCTTCTGCTGCTCTGCTTCTGATGTGTTGGAATGCTATAGTGAAAGCAAACCTACAGCTTAGAGAGGCTTTTCAGGTCTTAAATTACACAAAACCCCTATAAATTGACTCACCTGATTGCTGCTGAGCTTTAAGCTACCCAGTTTCCTTAAGATGACCTAATCTGTGCCCTGTGGTACTTCCATTAGCTCTGTTCAGTCCCTGGAAATCAATCGTGTAGGCAGAGAGAAGGTAGGAATGCTCTCAGTGCTCAGTACTCCCAAAATGGCAAGAAAGTTGTTGAGATGGGACATGCAGGTGGAGTGAGAAGGATGCTGGAGTCTGCCTAAGAGACAAGAAACCACTGGAGAGAGTCCAGCAGAGGCTAGGAAGATGCTGAGGGCACTGGAGCATCTCTGACAGGAGGAAAGGCTGAGAGCCCTGGGGCTGCTGAGCTTGGAGAAGAGCAGCCCCACAGGGGAGCTGCTCCATGCTCAGCAAGAGCTGAAGGACAGAAGGCAAGAGGCTGGGGCCAGACTCTGCTCAGTGGTGCCCAGGGACAGCCCAAGGGGCACTGGGCACCAACTGGAAGCCAGGAGGTTGCAGGTGAGCAGGAGGAGAAGCTTGTTTGTTGTGAAGGTGTTGGAGCCCTGGCCCAGGCTTTGCAGAGAGGCTGTGGAGTCTCCTTGTGTGGAGAGATTGCCAAGGCAGCTGGAAGTGACCCTGGGCAAGCTGCTGTGGGTGCCCCTGCTGGAGCAGGGGGGTTGGACTGGGTGATCCCCAGAGCTCCATTCCAGCCCCCAGCATGCTGGGATTCTGTGAAAATGGAAACTATCTGCACTAAATGATACACCAGAGAACTCTGAGTGTCCAGCCAGGAACACAATGAATGACAACTAAGCACACAATGATTTGCAGAACCCCAAGTATCACCCAGGACCATCAGAGCCCATAAATCACTTGTGTATATAGCTGCTGATGGGGTAGAGCTGAGCTGCAAAGCCAAGCTCTGTTCTTTCCAGCCAAAGCTGGACTGGAGGATGTTTGCTTTCCTCTGCTCTAGAGATGGAGGTCAAAAGAAGTCCTGTAGCTGAGAGCCAGATGCCAACACTAGCAGGGGTCTGAAATGTGAGTGGGAACAGCCTTTGCTGAGCAGAAGCCATCGTGCCTCTCTGCAGCAGAACAGTTTAGTGCTTCAGCCAGCCCACACTTAGAGAGAGCTCCAGCACACAGCTCTTGGCCCATGCCTGGAGGTTGCCTTTCACCCCCTTGTCAATGTTTGTCAAACAAGACAGGGAGGGGTGGGAGATGGGAGAAAGCTCAGCTGCTGCTTAGCTTTCTGCAGGGCTGGGATCTTAGTACCTGCTGCAGAGCCTCTCGTTTTTACCTCTCCAACTGAAATACCAAACCTTGCTGGGCTGAGGCTCTTGCCAGCTTTCACGCCCTCCCCCCCCTCCTCCCACCCCCACAGCCTCACCACCACCATCAGCACTTGCTGTGCCATTTCACTTCATTGCTCACTTGCTAAATATAAGCAGGAGACTGTTGTGCTTGCTTCTGGAAGCTCTGCTGTGCCATGCTGCCAACTCCCCCAACCCAGCCTGCCGAAAGCTAGGCATTGCCTACCAAGGGGCAGAAGTCCATCTGGGGTGCAATGGTTCCTGTGGCTCTTCAGATTGCCCATGAGGTATCACCCAGCAGTGGTGACCTCTCAAGGCCAACAGAACCTTCCCTTCAGGTGCTGAGGCAAGCTTGGACTCCAGGCTTTTGGGTATAGTGGGCATGGTGGTGATAGGTCGATGGTTGGACTTGATGATCTCAGAGGTCTCTTCTAACCTTCATGGTTCTGTAGCTGCTCACCCATGGTCTAGTTTGCTTTTGAGGCAGGTCTGAAGTCCACTTAATCTCTGTGTTGCTGGAGACACAGGTAGCTTTATGTTCAGCTCATACCCAGCTCTCCAGCAGTCAGTGGTGGTGGAGTTGTTTCTGCCCAGCTCTTGTCTGGGAAGTGAGAGACCCCTGCCCTGAGCAATATGACCTAGCTGCAGATGTCCCTGCTGGCTGCAGGGTGCTTGGACCAGACCTTGAAGATGGGATGAAGGATCCACAAGGCACAAAGTTTTATGCCCTGAAAGCAGAGACTGTAGGGTGGATAGTTGGGTCTGGGAGGGACCTCAGAAGGTCTATGGTCCAGCCTTCTGCTCCAAGCAGGGTCTGTCCTGTGATCAAACCAGGTTGCTTTGGGTTTTCTGCTCCTGAAAACTTCCAGCCACAGCCTGGATAGCATCCTTGGTCAACCTGATTCAGTCCATGGTGGTTCTTGGGGTGAAAAACGTGTCTCATTGTATCCAGTCTGTGCCTCTCCCTTCCCTCCATGCTCAAAGTCTTCCCACCATGTGGTGACCATGGTTCTCTTTACTGGGTAGCCTCACAGGTACTGAGGGACTGCTATTAGCTGCCCCTGGAGCTGTCTTGTCTTCAGGTTGAACCACCCTAGAACCCTCAACCTCCCTTCAGAGGGCAAGTGCTCTAGCCCCTACCACCCTGTTCTTCAGCTGAGCTCATTGCAGGTTATTGAGGCTCCCACCTGGTGACCTGACTCTTGCCAAACTGCCAGGACAGAGCAGTAGGGAAGGTTTATCCCAAGGGAACTCAGGCTATTTCAGGGCAGTGGGTTCAGTGGAGTCTGCAAAACAGCTGCTTGCTACCAAGGGCAGTGACCTGATGGTGTAGCTCTGGGAATGCCCTTGCTGACCTCAGTGGGGCAGTTGCATGCCAGGGGCTGCAGGATCAGATTCTCCAGGCTGTCTGCCACAGGGTGCATGTCCATGGGGAGCTTGGTTTTGTTAGCTAACCAGGAATCTATGCAGTTGGAAAAAGAAAGCAACATTTTGCTTACTGTTTCTGAAGGAAAAGGGCAAATTTCCTGACTGCTGCTAAAAATAGAGCTGTCTCTTCATGTCAAGATGCCAGTCTGAGACAGTTCATCTAACAGCATCTAATTTACAGCCAGGAATCATTATCTTCTAGCTGCAAGTAATGATGTGGAGCTGTGTGGTACTTCAACAGGGGGGAGATGTTCACATTGAACACCAAAAGTCAATTGCTGAGCCCACTTTCAGGGAAGGGTGTCTGAGCTTCTCCCTTGGCCTCACCACCACCACCACCAGGGTTAAGCAGTGTGGGCCAACAGTGTTAAGGAGAACACAAGCTTCTCTTCCTTCTCAGCTCAGTTTCCAACAGTAAATGTCTCGGTGTTCTTGGGAAGTTTCAGTCCTTTTGCTTGCTGACTGTGACTAGAGATGCTGGGATTTATTAACAGAGCTGATGAGATGCTGCACTAATTGCCTAGTTCCACCTGGAATGTTAGGAGAGGTGGGACTAATAAATGTGGCTTCTTATTAACAATAAAAACTAGTTGAGAAGGTAAGGCCTGAGCTGCAAGATGTTGCTTATTAAGCCCTTGGTCTTGCAATCTTTTAAGCACATCAGCATTTCTGGAGACATAAAGTGTTTTCTGTGCCCTGCCTGAGCTGGATGACAAGAAATAACATTGTCAGCATTTAACTTTCTCAAAGTTTAAACAAAGAAGCCAAACAAAACAAAACCCAAAGAACCACCAAACCCTCCCTAACAAGCCCAGCTATTTTAGCATCTATACAAGTAATTGTGTTACTCTCACTTGAACAATGTTTCGTAGTGTCCCAAGGGGGCAAGATGTCTCCTAAATCATTTACACTGGACTGTAGCCTCCTTCCTGTGCAGAGGTGCTGAGGAGTTCTTGGAATCATGGAATCTTTGGTTGGAAGAGACCTTTAAGATCATCAAGCCCATCCATGAACACAACGCTGCCAAGATCCTTCTGGCTCCTTTGGTGAAGAGCCCAAGCCCCACCTGGCTCCAGCCTCCTCTCAGGGAGCTGCAGAGAGTGAGAAGGTCTCCCCTGAGCCTCCTCTTCTCCAGGCTAACCAACCCCAGCTCCCTTAGCTGCTCCTCACAAGACTTAAGCTCTAGACCCTTCCCCAGCTTTGTTGCTTGTCTTTGGACATGCTCCAGCACCTCAAAATCCTCTTTCCAGACAGGCTTTGGCCAGACTGCTTGGTGACTTCAGGGTAACTGGGTTGATGGATTTGGGTGGTGGTTGTGCTCTTGTGTTTAGTTTGGACTGTGTTTGCTGGGGTTCTGGTGGCTGTGGGGTGTGAGAATCTTCAAGGGACTAGAAACTCTTGAGGTTGATAAAGGTCTCACAGGAGAAACAATGAGGCACTTAAGGCACCTGCTTTGAGCCAATTGTCTGATGTGTAAGGAAGGGTTAATGCTTTTTAAACTCATTCCTGGGTCTGGTTTTGAAGATCATTGGATTCCCTTTGTCCATCTGCAGTATGTGCACACTTGGCAGGTGATGTAGATCTATTTTCCTGCCACTAGTTTCTAACCAGACACTTGTCAACAGTGTGAATCAGCATTGCTGTTGTTCAGCAGCCCTGTGATTGCTCTGTCCACCCTAATTAATGAACAGCTTCCTTGTGAGGAGATTAATCAAGGTAGTCTCATTACCTGGAGTTATTTCAGTCTCCTTAGAGAGCTCTACAATGAAGCAGTGTTTCAGTTAGCTCTTGCACAGCATCTGACTTCTTTGGTGGTGCTTGCTCAGCTTTCCATTGGAAAGGGTTTGGAGAAGGCCCTGACCTCTCCTTGATGTTCTTGAGCAGAGCACAGCTTGCCCTGAAGTGTCCCTGTGCTGAAGAGACAACAGCTAACTTCTGACTCTACTGCTGGAGACAACTGGTGGCAAAAGTCTTGATGTTCTGCTTCAGGCAAGGAGAGAAGTGTGCAGATACTGAGAAGTGTGTGATGAATATCAGGAAAAATATCTCCACTGGAAGAGTTGTTAGGCATGGCCCAGGCTGCCCAGGGCAGTGGGGGAGTCACCATCCCTGCAGGGGTATAGAAAAACCCCTTGTAGGTGTGATACTTTACATGGTTTAGTGGTGATAGGTTGATGGTTGGACTTGATGATCTTGGAGGTCTCTTCCAACCTTAGTGATCCTGTGATTGTCAGTCAGATCCTGATGCAGGTGCTGAGCCCAAGTGTTAAATGGTGATGTAAAAGGGCAGGACCCCCAGGTGAAGTAGGAAATTGTAGGCAGCTTTCATGCAGGCAAGTCAGAAATGGGGGCAGAAGGTTGTGGTGTCTGCAGATATTGGCCTAGGACTGCAGAAGAAACCCAAACCTCATGTGAAGCTTGTGGTGCTGGGTCCAGTTCTGGGCTCCACAGTACAAAAGCTGTGGCTGGGAGGAATGGGAGAGGTGACAGCTACACAAAAGTCATTCCTGTTCTACAACCTTACCCCTTTCATGCTGGTAGCACCAGGAAAGTGCAGCTTCATCTCTCATTTTACTCTCATTTTTGTTTCTTCTAGTGCTCAAAAGTGGAGACTCAGCCATGCCTTCAGCAGAGTAGAACAGACTAGAAGCCTCTTCCTACCCTAGAGGCAGCACACTTCCACAGTTCCATCTGCAGTGGATGGTGGTTTTGGTTAGAAGGACTCCTGGTCAGTCCTTGTTCACTTGAAACTCCAGTCCTTGGAGGCAGTTGTCCTCTTGCAGCTGGGGTTTAGATGTTAGCAGTGGGAGATCAATCACTTCCCTCTCTATTGCCTTCCACCTTCTTGCATCCCTTCTCCCATTTGTCATAGTCATGCTGACAGTCCTCCAGAGTTATTTTGCTACTTCTTCCTCTTGGTGTCATCTGCATACCTCCATTTTTCATAGTTCTTATGTGAATTTATCTGTTCTTTCCCCAAAGTCCCCAGGGGAGATGCTGACAAGAGGCCACTGAGGGCCATACAGGTCCTTTGCTGTGCAAGTGCTTTTCCAGGTCTGGCCATAACCATTGCTAATGTGTTTTGTTGCAGCTAATCATCTCTTTCATCCATGCTTGTGTGCACAGCCTCCCAAAATGATGTTTTCCCTTTGGTCAGGGTCAAACAAGACCATGCTTCCCATTTACTTTGGTTCCTGTGTAACAAGAATCATAGAATGATTGGACTCTGCAGTTACTCTGCCTTTACTCCAGCAGAGGTTGCTGGAATCAGTCCTCACTTCAATAACCCTTCAGCCCCAATTATCCTGGAGTGCTGATGAATGGGCTGCAGGAAGCACAGAATCAAACACCATTACAGGTCACTCATGTTAACAGCCTCCCCCTCTAAGTGAGGTTGGAATGTGCATCATCCCTCAGCTCCATTGATCTACCTGTGTCTCAAGCACTCTTTGGACCTGAGCTATTGACCATTTGAGTCTCCCAAGGGTGGGCTCTTACCCCTGGGAGTCAGCAGGGTACTGAGGGTGCTGCATCCATAAGAGGAGCCTTGAATTGAATGCCATGGAATCAATAGTGGAAGCATCACTGAAGAAGTCTCCTGGTTTCCAGGCTTGGCTAAGGCTTGAAGGCAATGCTGTAGGTGAAGCACTGGTGCAAAGGGAGAGGAGGAAAGGTCCTTCCCACTCTAGAAGCAGAATCCTTTGTTATAGCAACAGTGTTGGGAATGGGTTTGAGATTAAAGATGGTGTAGACAAATCATTAACCATACAAATGTGTCATGGCAACAGGCAGGGTGCACCTTGGAGCTGTATTTTTCTCTCCTTGGACACTTTTCCTTCTCACCTTTTTCCCCTTTTCCACTAACAGGCAAGTTCATTAGAGCAAGATAACCTCTGCCTGAGGACCAGGAGAAGGATTTTCTCACTGGTGCTTGTGTGCAATTACTTGATGGCAATAATGTTGGAGCCAATAAGGTAGAGTCCCTCCTGGTGAAAGCAAATGTGGTTACACTGGGAGTAAACATAGTTACTTGCTCAGGAGATGAATTGGAGACAAGTCCCAGCTTTTGGAGAAGGCCCTCAGAGCACAGCTTAACTCTCTGCTACAGAAATCAATGAGTGGAGCATAAGACTAATAATGTTTAATTGAAACAAAGCTCTGCTGCTGGTTTAGATGCTTTGATTTATGGCCTCTTGGTGGAGTGGGCAAGGGGAGAGCTAGGAGGGCTCTGTGGGGTTGGTTTGCTTTAGAGTTTTTAATTATATATTTATTTTTGCAAATCCACACAGCTTTGTTTCACATCTCTGACTCTCTCACTGTAGCTGAGATCATAAAGCTACCCACAAGCCTCCTCAGATGTAGGGGAGGTAACTTAAATGCCTTGTGGAGTCTGACATCCTCTGTGTTTGGTACTGGACTGTTCACTGCCAGAAGGACATGGAGGTGCTGGAGTGTGTCCNCAGGGCAAGCCTCAGGATTTGTTGTGCTGTAGGGGATCCTCTAACTGATCAGGACCTGTACTGATACACTTAACAAAGGGCCCAACTCATAACAAGAAAATAAAGCTGCTTTGCAGCACTGCAATATGCTAAGTTATTTTATTTGTGCTGTAAACTCCTCACAGAGAACTAGGAACCAAACCAGAGCTCAGCTGTGAGATTCCAGTTAGCAATGATGCACTCAGCAGCTGGAGAAGAAGGGGAAAGGAGAGGAAGGCAATAAAAGGATGGAAGATTTTCTCTGTCCCAGTGGCTGCTGCTGTTCACAGAGCAAACAGGGAGCCCAGTCCATGAGCTTCATCCTCCTCTTCCTCCACACCTGCAGACTTGTTTGCAGGACTCACAGGTGGTGGCTGAGAATGGATGGAAGGGAAATGGATGCTGATGGAAGGTGAGGGACTCTGCTTCTGCAGCCAGGGATGGGTGTGATGGTGCAGAACTGTTTGATCTGCCAAGAGAGCTTGAAAAAGGTTTGGTTACCACAGCAACTGCCACACAGTTGTCATCAACAGCATGGCACTTCTTGTGTGCTCCACAGCACAGGGTCTCCCTCCCTCTAGCTGGCGTCTCTTGGGTTAACTGGTGCCTGTGCAGTGCTGTCTCCACTGCAGCTCCCACTTCTCCCTGCAGGGTAACCAACCATCTCAGCTCACGTTGTGGATTGAGACCTGCTTCCTTCCCAGCATGGTTGGGGTTGGAAAGGACCTCTGGAGATCATCCAGTCCCAGCCCCCTGCTCCAGCAGGGGCACCCACAACAGCTTGCCCAGAATCACCTCCAGCTGCCTTGGCAATCTCTCCACACAAGGAGACTCCACAGCCTCTCTGCAAAGCCTGGGCCAGGGCTCCAACACCCTCACACCAAACAAGCTTCTCCTCCTGCTCAGCTGCAACCTCCTGGCTTCCAGTGGATGCCCAGTGCCCCTTGGGCTGTCCCTGGGCACCACTGAGCAGAGTCTGGCCCCAGCCTCTTGCCTTCTGTCCTTTAGCTCTTGCTGAGCATTGAGCAGCTCCCCTGTGGGGCTGCTCTTCTCCAGGCTCAGCAGCCCCAGGGCTCTCAGCCTTTCCTCCTGCCACAGATGCTCCAGTCCCCTAAGATGAAAGCAAGTCTTCTGGATGACAGCTCTACCTTGCCCAGAGTAGCAAAGGACACTTTCAAACCACTTCAGCTTGGTAAACATCTGGATTAAGTTAGCTCAGATTTTGCTACAGCACTGGAAGTGAATTGTATCTTTAAGGGAAAAAAAAAAAAGTATTACTCTAAAATAGATATAGCCAAAGTATAAAAGAGTCAGAAACAAGCAGGAACAGAACTATGGGCAAGTATTGGAAAGATATAAAAGGTCTTACAGATCTCTTGTGCTAGTTAGCCCCTTCAGAGAGGGAAAGCACAGCATGGGAATTATTGCACTTTTCTTCTTGGCTTTCTGTTCCAGCTGCTTGCAGGAGAGAGATGCACATTTAAGAGTGACATCAAAGGGAAACAACCCAGTGGGAAAATGAAGGAGTTAAATGAGTGTAAAGGGACAGAGGGAAGCCAGCTTAAGAGCGCAGATCCTCTGTGGGATAGCATCAGCCACCACCACTTGAAGAGCTGGGGAACACTCTGAAGCAGCATCAACACGAGGTGGTTACTGGAGCATTCATCTCCCAGTTCTCTTCTCTTCACTGGTTTCATTTTTACCTATAACACTAATGATTTGAGAAGCAGAACCAAGAGGATTCTTCTTCCATGTCCCTAAGGGCATGAGAAGCTGGGAAGAAATAGCATGGGGGTTTTTTGTGTTCCTTGTGTGGGGTTGAAAGTTAAAGGCATTCTGGCAGCTTTTCCCAAAGCTGCTTGGGAAAGAGAAGTTGAGTTAGGAAACAGTTGGAGAACAGACTCCCACTGAGTGAAAGGGGAAGAAAGCAATTGGCTTTGGAGGCATTTTCCACTCCAGAAATATCTGCTTTCATCTTCACATACTACAGGATATTTATATAACACAATATTATTCATGCCTTATGCAACAGTTATTTTTCCTGAGCTGAAGGCAGGGAATGTGAGGTGGAGTCAACTCTTCAGCACTTCAGGAAGAAAATAAATAGGATTAGGTGGTGTTTGCCTCCTATTGAACCAGTAGCTCCTCTCTGTTGACCCCTGCAGCCTGTAGGATGCTGCACAAGAGGAAGGTACAAGCTCAGGTAAGAGGTGGAAAAGAGAGAAAGGGTAACTTCAGCCAGGCTTTGACACTCTCTCCCATAACATCCTCACAGGTGAGCTGAGGAAGTGTGGGTGAGGTGAGTGGACAGTGAAGTGGGCTGAGAACTGGCTGAGCAATAGAGCTCAGAGGGTTGTGGTCAGCAGTGCACAATCTGGTTGGAGGCTTGGAGCTCATGGTGTTTCCCAGGAGTCAGGACTGGCTCCAGTCTTCTTCATGAACTGGATGAAGAGATGGAGTGGAATCTCAGCCAGTTTGCTGATGATCCAAAACTGGGAGGAGTGGCTGACTCCCAGTCAGGCTGTGCTGCCATTCAGAGAGCTGCACAGGCTGAGAGTTGGGGGAGAGGAAGCTCAAAGAGGGCAAGGGGAGAGTCCTGCACCTGGGGAGGAATAACCTCATGGAGCAGGGCAGGTTAGGGGCTTGATCTGCTGGAAAGCAGCTCCACAGTGAAGGACCTAGGAGTGCTGGTGGACAAGCTCTCCATGAGGTAGCAAAGTGCTGTTGCCAATAGTCTGCCTAGATCTGCTTAGCCTGGAGAAGAGCAGCCCCAGAGGGGAGCTGCTCAATGCTGAGCAAGAGCTGAAGGACAGAATGCAAGAGGCTGGGGCCAGTCATGAGGAGAAGGAGGCAGAGACTTCCTCACCTCTGTTCTGCCTGGTACCACAAACCTGAAGGGTTTTTGTTCAGCCCAAGAACTGGAGTTTCTAGGAATCTTCACTTTGCTTTTTCAAAGGCAACAGCTTTTAACACAACAGCTTGTGTGAAATCTTCTCTCCCTTCATTAATTCAGCAATGGCTTTGCTCAGTTTGGAGCTTTTCTCCAGCTCTACCCTTTGCAGATTCCCTTCCCAACCTGAAATCATCTTGGCATCAGCTCAGTTATTTCATCTGAGGTGACATTTCTTGCACTCAGAGGACCTGTTTACAGCTACATGTAGCTCTGAGAGACAGGAAGCAACAAAATGATTTAATAGGCCTCTTGTTGTCATAGCAGTGGTCAAATGAGCTGGAGAGGACATTGCTGGCAGCCCTGAATTAACTTCTCTTTCTTCTTGTGTATTTAGCTTGGAGGCAAAGAAGGTCTCCTGAGTAGTCTGGGAATCACTGAAGTCTTCTAGCTTAGTTTGGTGGCATGGACACTTTGCCTTTCTCCTTGCTGATAAAGGTGTTCCACAGAACATAAACCAGGTTCATGTTCCTTGGAATCTGATTAAATCAGGGGCAAATCAATCCTGTTTTTCTGTTCTCCCAGAATGTTTCATCTGCCATTTTTTTAGAGGTCAGGAGGTTGGTTAATTTTATTCCTTCTCTAGGTTATCCTGTCTGGATCTGGCTGTTTGAGTCCTAAACACTGACTGCCAGTCCTGCAGGGACTGGAGCAACTCTGGCAGGAGGAAAGGCTGAGAGCCCTGGGGCTGCTTAGTCTGGAGAAGAGCAGCCCCACAGGGGAGCTGCTCCATGCTGAGCAAGAGCTCAAGGACACAAGGCAAGAGGCTGGGGCCAGACTCTGCCCAGTGGTGCCCAGGGACAGCCCAAGGAGCTTAGGCAAGTTCCACCTTCTGGAATACCAAGAGGTGAATGGATTTCTTTCATCTTTTAAGCTAAGCTTAAGTTTGGGACTACTCTTGTGTTGAGATAAATCAAATCTGCTGTCAGGCTTTGCATGGCCTTGGCTTGAAGGACTCCTCAGGATGGAGATCAGTACATGGGCTGGAGCAGAGTGGGCAGCAGGCTTCTGGATCCCTGCTAATAAAATCAACCATGGGACCTGTTCCTGAGAGAATTCACTTCCCCCACCCCCCCCTTACTCTCTCCAACAAACTGTCCTTGATCTAATAAGCTTCCTTCTGTCATTCACACTTCTTCTGAGTCACAGCATTGCAGGCAAGCTATTTAAAAATTCACCACCAGCAGCAGCAGGCTGTGGAGGGGAACTTGGAAGTTTGGTTGGGCATTGCAATTTCCAGATGAGACCTTGGAAGGGAGCAGATGAGAGGAGGAGATCAGAGGTAACATAAATTCACCCTCTTGAAAACAGAAGGTGTTTCTGCTGTGAGGATTTCCATGCCTAAGCAGCTGACTTGCAGGTGAAACTGCAGAAGGTAGAACTCTCTATCTCAGCCATCTATCAGTGCCTACTTGATGGAGGTATTCAGAAGGCTCTCTATAAATAGCACCTTATCTCCTTGTTGCACATGTAGCCAAGGTTGTCAGAAAAAGGAACCATTCCAGGTGGTAAATTCCTTTGAAGTGATGCATTTTGATTTTTTTTTTCTTTTGAGTTAAAACTTTCTGTAGGTGATCTGCTGAGCTGAGGGAAAGGATCCTCCCTCTGGCTGCAGAAAACCACTTGGCAGAGCTGGACTAATATTCTCTTGGAAGTTTTGATTTTCCTTCACATGTGGCTCTGTCTCCTTGTGTGGAGAGATTCCCAAAGCAGCTGGAGGTGAGCCTGGGCAAGCTGTTGTGGGTGATCCTGCTGGAGCAGGGGGTTGGACTGGATGATCCCCAGAGGTCCCTTCCAACCCCAACCATGCTGTGTGACTACCCTTTCAAGTTAGCTTAACCCAAAAGGACTTAAATCTCAGTAATGATGCAACTGAAAGAACTCTGTGTAATGTTGTGAGCTGTTGGCATGGTTCCTGGCAGTATGTTTTGGGTCATGTTTTTGTCCAAAGAGGCCCTGTGTCCTCTCAGGCAGGTTTATCCCATCTAGCCAAGCCAGCTCATGAATCATGAACTTCCATGTTTCAAACCCCAGCCCCTTCAGAGGGCTGGCAAGGAAAGAATGGATGAGCATTAACCTTTGTAAAGCTGTTTGGAAAATTCAGTGAAACTGCTGAGATGT
Source organism: Galbula dea (assembly GCA_013399015.1). Lineage (NCBI taxonomy): Eukaryota > Metazoa > Chordata > Aves > Piciformes > Galbulidae > Galbula > Galbula dea. Next base: position 68,432 of record VWZX01010251.1, read on the forward strand.
TTCTGACACCTTCTAGAGCTTGTCAGAGTTGGGTGGTGCTGTTGCCATGGCACCTATCAAGTGAGGGTTTTGATGGTGTTTGTCTCTCAATCAAGTAAAGCTTTTCTGACTCCACAACAGAGGCCAGGATCCTGAATGGGCTTTTTGGTAGCACCTGAAAACTTGTCAAACAATCCAGATATTGCAGAGCATAGAAAAAGGCAGAAATATCCATAGGTGGCATCAGCTCCACTCTGTTGTGACACCAGAAAAGAGCTGGAGTCTTATTGAAGTACACTGGAGGAAGAAGATCATTACTCTCCTTCTCTCCCATCTGCTCATTGTAGGCTCCAAATGGAAGATCCTCTGGTGCACAAAATAAATCTCTTCTGCCAGACATCAGTCAAGGGAGGGCTTAGTGCAAGGGAATGAATGCAAATAATGCTGAGACATTCTGGGGTGGGCTAGGATTTGCCTTGCAGATTTGCAGCAGACAATCTTCTGTGAAACTGAGAAATATTCATGTTTTTTCTCACATTAAAATGCCTTGAAGTCCTCTCCCTACCTGCTAGCAAAGTGCTTGGTTTCCTTTACTGGTGACTGAGGGACTGACCTCCTGTCAGGGTGTGCTACCATTCAGAGAGCTGGACAGACTGAGAGCTGGGGGAGAGGAACCTCAGGATGTTCAACAAGGGCAAGGGTAGGGTCCTGCATCTGGGGTGGAATAACCTCATGGAGCAGAACAGGTTAGGGGCTGACCTGCTGGGAAGCATCTCCACAGTGAGGGACCTGGGAGTGCTGCTGGACAACAAGTTCTCCATGAGGTAGCAATGTGCCCCTAGGGCCAAGAAAGCCAATGGTCTCCTGGGGTGCATTTGGAAGAGTGTGGCCAGCAGGATGAGGGAGGAGCATCTGTGGCAGGAGGAAAGGCTGAGAGCCCTGGGGCTGCTGAGCCTGGAGAAGAGCAGCCCCAGAGGGGAGCTGCTCCATGCTCAGCAAGAGCTGAAGGACAGAAGGCAAGAGGCTGGGGCCAGACTCTGCTCAGTGGTGCCCAGGGACAGCCCAAGGGGCACTGGGCAGAGGCTGGAAGCCAGGAGGTTGCAGCTGAGCAGGAGGAGAAATTTGTTTGGTGTGAGGGTGTTGGAGCCCTGGCCCAGGCTTTGCAGAGTGGTTGTGGAGTCTCCTTGTGTGGAGAGATTGCCAAGGCAGCTGGAGGTGACCCTGGGCAAGCTGTTGTGGGTGACCCTGCTGGAGCAGGGGGGTTGGACTGGGTGACCCCCAGAGGTCCTTTCCAACCCTCACCCTACTGGGATTCTGTGGCTTCACTGAGTGCTTTCAGAACCAAAACAGAAGAGCAGAAATGGTTATCAAAACAATGGCCTCAGGCATGCAGACTCTGGAAGCATACATCTGGACTGGACCTTTTCCCCTTGGCTGGATTTGAGGTTTCTGTGCTGCCACACTGCTGGGAAACGTATCCTTAAAATACAACTCTACATAATACTATTATTGTAGCACTCTTCTTTTGGGAGCTAGCTGTCAGGGACAGCTTAAATTTCATCTGCTTCATAAAATACATTTGTACAGCATTTCTTAAGGATGCAGTAAAATCTCAGTAAGTTCTGGGGTTGGAGGGTTTTTAAGCAGGGAAAACATTTTGCAACAATATCACTGTCCTTGGCTGGAAAGAGAGGAAAAATGATCTCTCCTGCTGTCATTAAAATATGATCTTGTCTGTTTTTATGATGAATGAACTGCAAGGGATGAGAAGGAAGAGTGGAAGGCTGATAGGAACCCCTGAGGACACTGAGATGCTGCAGACACTGTACAAGGCTTCCCTGGCTCAGAAGTTCATCTGTTCCAGGAGCATTTCATGTCTAAGAGCAATCTGAGGAGGTGGAACAGCTCCTTTTTCCCACCAGTAAGCCTGGGTCCTGCCTCCATGAGTGGCAGATGGGACTGGAACAGAAGGAAAGTTAGTGTATGGCTGAAGGTTTGGGGTTGCAGTGTTTCTCTGTATGGATAAAGACACAACATCTTGTGATCATCTCCAGCTGGTCTTGCTCTAATCCAGGTTTGCCTTCATTGTGATGAGGTCACATAAAGAGACCATGGTTTGTTTTTAAAGCTCCCATTAAGTTCTGGAAGGCCACCATAAGGTCTCCCCAGACCATGGTACAGCAACAAGCCCCATGAGCAGGGATGGAGGCAGAAACCTTTGCTCTCTAAGTTTCTTAAACCAAAATTCCCCAAGAACAGGGAGAAGTGATCGAATTTAGGCAATGGTAGGTCACCATAGCAACCTTACCTGATGCCTCCACAATGGCAGTAGCTCTTTCTACAGGGATTCAGAATGCTGGGTTTTGTTTTTCTGTGGGCAAGAGAATGTGGCAGATTCCACTAGGAGCTGGCATTTGAAGGCAGAGCTGGTTTGCTTTTGTTTTGTTTTCAATATTGTGTTGAGGAGAAGAGATGTGGATGTTTCATGAGCTGCACTGGCAGAGCTTCCTCCGTGCTCCATATGTTCCCTTCAGCAGGAGCCCAGGGAATGCAGAACAATCACACACTCACCACAAGGGTGGGGGGAAAAAAATCATTTCTTAATAGTTATTATCAATTTTTAGGTATTTCTTTTCAACTTTTCATGCTTAGGGGTCATGGGCTTACACCTTGGTGGGGTTAGGCTCTTTCTGTCTTTGCCTTTCCTTTGGTTGGGTCAGAAAGCTAAAGCTGAGGTGTTGCTTTTGTGCTGTCACAAATAAGTGGAATAAAACTTTTGCTGGTATGTAAAATAGTGTAAAAGGTGTTAGAGTTAGCAGTCAGAAAAGGCCCCAGTAGATGGATCTAAGTGTCCAACCCAAAGGAACACCTTCAGTTGAGGAAACTGCCCCAAAAGCTGGGTGGTAATAAACAGTTACCCTCACAGCAGCATGAGCCAGTTTCACATGCCTGTTCATTGTCCCTCTTGCTGTGCTGCCAGCAAATTCTGGTTTCTTGCAGTATTTTAATAAGCTTGGGCAAGACTAGGACAAATGATTTTAATACAGAACAATAGCTACTCTTAACCTGCTCTGTGTCTTCAGGCTAGCAAAGCTTTAGCAATGGCTTTTGGGAAGAAGAATGAATCCTTCCTAGCTAAGAGGTGTATTTGTGTGTGTTGGGCTGTAGGCAGAGAGGACAAATGCTCCTTCTCTTCTAAGCAGGTTGTCACCAGGCTTTCTGAGCAGCATTTGTGAAGAACAAAGCAAGGGAAGAACTTTGTAATGAAGGCAGGGGGAAAGGCTGCTCAGGAAATCAGAGCAGGGCTCGCAGGGATGCTGCTGCTTCCCCTGGGGATGTACAAACCCCCCAGCAGAGCAGGGCTGAGGGCCAGGGGCAAAGCACAGCTCCACTGCTGGGAGGTAAAACCTTTTGCTAGCCAGCTTTGCCACACAGCAACAGCTGTGCTGCTGGTCTCCACCTACACCAAGGTTGGTGGTGCTGCATGCACTGGAGACCTTGCTTTATGGCTCACAGTGCAGGCAGTGCCCAAATGACCACGAGCATGGTGTTAGCCACAGCAGCAGAGGTGGAATTACAAGTGCTCTGTCCCGTGGGGAAATGGACCATGGGGAAGTCAGTCAGGGGTCCCTAGTCACAGAACCACAGTGATTTGGGTTGGAAGAAACCTTTCAAGGTCATGTTGTCCAACCTCCTGCAGTCAGCAGGGATACCTGCAACTAGAGCAGGTTGCTCACAGCCCCAGACAACCTGAGCTGGGATGGGACATCTCCCACCTCTCTGGGCAGTCTGAGGCTCTCACCACTCTCAGCTCAAAATGTTTCTTCCTCTTATCCTGTCTAAATCTTCCTCTTTTAGTTTCAAACCATCACTCCTTGTCCCATCCCAACAGGTCCTGCTAAAAATATTGTCCCTGTCTTTCTTGTAGGCCCCTTCAAGTACTGAAGTTCAGGCATGTCTGAAAATGTTGTCTCTTCCCCTTAGCATCTTCATTAATAAGTCATTAACAGTAATAACAGGCTCCATCAGTGGGTCACAGAACAAAGGCAACCCCTGAAGCTTCCTCTCTCCTTTCCAAAGGCTGTTTCTATCTCTGGGTGACAGATGAGGCTCTGAAGAGCTCTGGCAGTGCTACCTGGCAGTGAACAGATGATACCACTCCCCCACCATTAATTCCAGTGTTGCAGCAGGGCTGACCTGGCTAATTAAGGTGAAATAACATCCCAATTACCACAAGTGTATTGGCTGTCTCCTCACTGCTTTTAATTTACTGACAGCAAAATTGCTGCAAACACACATCTTGGCCCTGTTAGAGCAGGATCTTTCTGGAGGTGCAAACCACAGCAAGGATGCCTTTGGCCAGCTGCAGCTCCTGCAGCCATACTGGGTCAAAACTGACCTATTTTAGCTCCTCTTAGCACTTCTGCTTCCCTGAAGGTGTGGTGTCAAGTGTTATTAATAGCCAGCTTGTCTAAAGTCTTCTGGAAGCTGCATATTTCCTGAGACTCAAGTGTTTTGCTGATGTTGTTTCTTACAGAAGGGGCCATGGGATAGTGCCTGGGGGAGAAAATGGCCAGTGGGAGAGGAACATCAGGGATCAGTGTAGCTCCTACACCCTTAACACTTAGGGCTTCAAGCTTTTCAGTATGCCTGGACTAGCATGAGAGGCTTCTTTTTATGTTGTTGCTTTGTTAGTTAAGGTTTGAGCACTGTAATGACTCTGGAGGTGGTGGTTCATGTTGCTTTACCTAGCTGGAGATAAGCACAAGGAGGGTTTCTGCTTCTCCTCCTCCATTCTCCACGTCTGTGCACCCCAAACTCCTTAGTGCTGATCACCAGGATGCTTCTCCCATGGTGTTGCACCAGGAGAGGTTCAGGTTGGACACTAGGAACGATTTCTTCCCCAGAAGGCTTGCCCAGGGCAGTGGTGGAGTCACGGTTCCTGGAGGGGTTTCAAAGCCCTGGAGATGTGATGCTGAGGGCTATGGGTTAGTGATGAGTGGGCAGTGTTGGGTTAATGGTTGCAGTTGGTTATCTTAGAGGTTAATCTTATTAAACAACTCCATGATTCTATTCTATGATTCTATAAACCACACAACATTGTCTTTTTTTCCTTGTCCGGCTTCCTCCCTTCCTTGCTCTTCAGTAATCTCCTTCACTCCAGATATGAAAACATGAGTGTGGCAATAGGAGAGTTATTTTCCTCCACAAACAACATCCACAATACCTTAGGTCAATATTAATACATTACAGCATGCTCCTCTCTGAACATGAAATGTTCTGTCTCTTAGCAGGAGTTCTAGTGAATCTTATCTTGAATTTCCAGGAGACATGAGTCATGTTGCTGACAAATTCTTAGTTTTAAGGAGCAGAGCTGATACTTTTATCTTTTTTTTTGGCAGTGATTTTTTTTTTCCTAATCATCAGTTGGGTTAATCTCTTTAAAAACCAAACAAATAAAACCCAAACCAAAACAAACCCCAAACCCCTGACCAGAGCTACAGAAACAACAACAAACCCAGGACATTTTTTACCTTATGCATGAATGAAAATGGCCCCAAAGGCTTCAAAAGTATTTTTCATCAGTTAAATAATTTTGGGATGTGCACACAATGGATTGGATGCCTCTCTCTGTTCAGAGACTTTCAGCTGCTGTTGAGTTCTTGTTTGATGTTTGGCTTATGGTTTCCTTTTCCCCCCCTTTTTGTTCTAAGTCTCATCATGCAGAATGATAAAGATGCTGCCCAGAAGGAGAGCTTTTGTCTCTGTCTTCTCAGTTTAGCTAGACTGATCACTGCATGGAGAAGGTTGGTTTGTTTGTTTGCTGTCAGGGCTTGAACAGTGGAATCATCTTGAAAGTGCACTTGCCTTTAGAACATCAGAGAATCCCAGACTGGCTTGGGTGGGAAGGGACCTTTCAGGTTCCTCTGGTCCAACCCCCTGCAGTCAGCAGGGACATCTGCAACCAGCTCTATCCTGAACACTAAAGAGTGTTTAGGTCATTAGGACAATGACAGTGGCCACAACAATCCACAACCAGCATGGCTTAGCCCCAGATTTGTGTTTCTCAGTGCTAGCTGCTGCTGCATCCCTCTGAGATGTCTCCTGAAGATGCTCATGCATCCTAGGTGGGAGACTGTGGGTGCAAGGGGTGGGCAGGAGGTTCTGTTCCCCTCTCTTTGCCTTATAGGAAACACTGCAATAAGGGGTTTCAAAGCCCTGCAGAGGTGGTGCTGAGGGCCATGGTTTGCTGGTGAGCTGGCAGTGCTGGTTAACAGTTGGACTCGATGATCTGAAAGGTCTCTTTAATCAAACCAGTTCTATGATTCCCTGATTTGTGTGTGTGTGTGTGAAATGTTATATTTCCAAGCCTCTTTCTCTGTATGTCAAATTTTTCCACCCACTCTCCCTTGCTTAGAGGTGGTTAAAAAGCCTTGGAATGGAAACACATGAAAAATATTTAATCACAGGCACAGCTCTGTGTGGAGTGCTCTGCTTAGCAAAAAGTCTGTATGAGCTGCATGTCAGCAGCCACCTGGAGACACTGCAGAGGCTGGGACCTCTGATCACACTGAGGTCATGCCTCAAATCCTGGGATCAGTTTTGGGCTCCTCATTCCAAGAAGGACACTGAGATGTTGGAGTGTGTGCAGAGAAGGGCAAGGAAGGTGGGGAAGGGTCTAGAGCACAAGTGTTGTGAGGAGCAGCTGAGGGAACTGGGCTTGGTTAGCCTGGAGAAGAGGAGGCTCAGGGGAGACCTTCTCACTCTCTGCAGCTCCCTGAGAGGAGGCTGGAACCAGGAGGGAGTTGGGCTCTTCTGCCAGGTGACAAGTGATAGAACAAAAGGAAACAGCCTCAAGTTGCACCAGGGGAGGTTTAGGTTGGAGATGAGAAACAATTTCTTCCCAAAAAGGTTGTCAAGGCCTGGCCCAGGCTGCCCAGGGCAGTGGTGGAGTCACCATCCCTGGAAGGATACAAAAAAACCTGTGGCTGAGACTTTGCAAGATGCTTTAGTAGCCTTGGGGGTGTTGGGTCGATAGTGGGACTTGAGGATCTTGGAGATCTTTTCCAACCAAAGCATCTCTGATTCTGTGATCACCCAAAAATGTTTATATCTCCAACTGCAAGGTTGAAAGCCTTCCCTGGGCCAGCACAACTTAGCCTTTGCCACTTACACTATTTCTTGGAGCAGCAAAAGCAATGTCATGTACATGATACTAAGATCTGGTAGACGTTGGGTTTAATGGCCATTAGCCTGCAGCTTACAAATGTTCCTTAAAAATCCTATTCCCAGTGTCTAAAAGTGGAGCAGGACCCAGTGTGATCTAATTTAGAATGCAGAGCAACATTAGTGGACTAATTATACTTTTGCCATCAGCAGTTGTCACAGCAATAAAGCTGCCAGTCTGGCTGGGGGTGGGCAGCTTTCTGTTCCATAGACATCTGGTGGAGTCAGCAGAGGATGAGGAGCTTGCCAGACTGCTCACTGTGTGATGGACCAAAAAACATCTCCCTGTTGAGGCAGGCTGAAGGAACCAGTGACTTCTGCCATGGAGATGGTGGGATTAATTGCTGTGAAAGGGGATGTGGTTTGGCATTTAAGACACAAGGCTGGGAATGTGTCATGTTGGTGCTTGCAAAGTTTATTGTTGCTCTCCAGTTATTCTGTCCCTTGCAGAACGCAGAGTGCTGGTGGTTTTATGCCCCCCAAAAATACCTGAGGTGCCTTTGTAGGAGGGAGGTAACCAGCTTTTGGCATGAGGTTTGTGTAACAGAATGGTGGTGGCCTGGCTTAGGACAAGACTGAGAGTCAATAGAACCCTAGAACTGTCAAAGTTGGAAGGGACCTTAGATCATCTAGTTCCAACCCCCTGCCTGCCAGGGACACCTCCCACTAGATCAGGTTGCCCACAGCCCCATCCAGCCTGGCCTTCAAAGCTTCCAGGGATGGAGCTTCCACAACCTCTCTGGGCAACCTGTTCCAGTGTCTCCCCACCCTAACAGTGAGGAACTTCCTCCTAATATCCAATCTAAATCTCCCCTCCTCTATCTTACACCTCTAGCTTCCACCTCCTTGGGTGGAGATAGAGCTCTGATAAGTCTCATACTTACCTGCCCTTTGTTGGACATATTCCAGTGGCACAGACTGGCACTGAGAAAATGGCATTTTGAAGCTGGCACAAAGTGACAGTATCCTGTTTGAAAGGAGGTTGGAACCAGGTGGGGCTTGGTCTCTTCTCCCAAGGAACAAGTAACTAGAGGAAATGGCCTAAAGTTGCACCAGGGAAGGTTCAGGTTAGATATTAGGAAGAATTTGTTCCCCCAGAGGGTTCTCAGGCATTGCCACAGGTTGCCCAGGGAACTGGTGGAGTCACCACCCCTGTAAGTGTCCAAAACAGATGTAGATGTGTTGCCTGGGGTCATGATTTAGTGGTGAGCATGGCAGTGTTGGGTTAATGGTTGGACTGGATGATCTCAGAGGCCTTTTCCAACCAGAATGATTCCATGATTCTGCTTTCCAGCCCAACTCCAGTCTTTCATTTCAACAAGGTGGCAAATTCAGTTTCCACTCATGAAATGGCAAAATACTTCGAACCTTTTATAGGGCTGAAAATTCACCAAGAATGGAGATAATTATTTTGTTGTTGTTGTTGTTAATATCATTTCTCAAACGTGGAGCAGAATTCTACCTCCAAATTCCTCCATTTACCAGTGGGATGTTGCCATCAGGTGCAGTATGGACAAGGTGCCCACTCCCTGCTGCTGCCTGAGCAGACATCAGCTCATGAGCTACCTCTGCAGCAAAGAAAGAGCTCCTGCCTCTCAGGGTGGGGAGTAGACCTGAAGTAAGTCCTGTTCCTTCTTTTTTTCCCTAGATCCATGGTGGTGCCTTCTGTAACATCATCAATTAAGAAAGCTTTAGTAACAGCTTGCACACAGAGTCCAATTGGTGTTGGTAGACAAAGGAGGGAGTGTGTTGTCTTTCTGTGTTTGTACACCTTGGATCAGAGAAGGTTTTGATTTGGTTTTGTTCTGCTGCTTATTGGGTGCACATCTGCCAAGGGTCAGGGCTGGGCTGGCTACCAGAGGAGAGACAGAAGCTCTCCATGGAGCCCTCTGCATCCCAGAGGGAAGAGAAATGGAACAAGGGGGAGAGACTGATGGCTTGGGAAAGAAACTGAAACAGCTTGAGTGGAAACAGTAACAAGAACATGAACTGGATACAAATGGATACAAACCAATCTCAAACCCAAACATCTGATGGCAAGGACAGCACTGGCACCACTGAGGCTGGGGCAGCACTGGGGAAGTCCCAGACTGGCTCAGCACTGCCAGGTCGCCACTAACCCATGGCCCCCAGCACCACATCTCCAGGGCTCTGAAACCCCTCCAGGGATGGAGACTCCACCACTGCCCTGGGCAGCCTGGGCCAGGCCTTGACAACCCTTTTGGGGGAGAAATTTTTCCTCCTCTCCTACCTAAACCTCCCCTGGTGCAACTTGAGGCTGTTTCCTCTTGTCGTATCTCTTGTTACCAGTTAATTCTCCTTTATGCTGCCCTTAAGTAAGCATTATGGATAATATACAGCCTCAAGATATCTCTGGGAAAGAACTCCAATGCTTCCCTCCCTAGGATCAATATTTTAGTAGGTAAATTGTATTCATTTTCGTTTTGCTGTGAGGGTAAACATTTGACTCATTTGATGCAGCATGTTGACAAACTCTCATCATTCAGCCACTGAAGGAATACATTTCTTTCCATAAACGTTGTTGCCCTGGCTGGAGCTAGAGCAGAACCAGTTCTGGGCAGGGATTTCCCTTCCAAGCTCAGGCTCTGCTCAGGGAGGCACTTTCTGAAGGGAACAGCATGTTCTCCCAGCCAGGCTCTGCTGCTAGCAGGGACAACACTCCATGGGGAGACTAAACCATGTCCCTAAGTAGCACCTCTACATGAGTTTAGAAAACCTCCAGGGATGGTGACTCCACCACTGCCCTGGGCAGCCTAGGCCAGGCCTTGACAACCCTTTTGGGGAAGAAATTGTTCCTAATGTCCAGTATAAACTTCCCCTGCTTCAACCTGAGGCCATTTTCTCATGTCCTATTGCTTGTCACCTGGCAGAAGAGCCCAACTCCCACCTGGCTCTAGCCTCCTCTTAGGGAGCTGCAGAGAGCCAGAAGGTCTCCCCTGAGCCTCCTCTTCTCCAGGCTAACCAAGCCCAGTTCCCTCAGCTGCTCCTCACAACACTTGTGCTCTAGACTCTTCCACACCTTCCTTGCCCTTCTCTGGACACACTCCAGCACCTCCATGTCCTTCTGGCAGTGAGGAGCCCAAAACTGACCCCAGGATTGGAGCTGTGGCCTCCCCAGTGCCCAGCCCAGGAGGACAATCCCTGCCCTGGCCCTGCTGCCACACTAGTGCTGATCCAAGCCAGGATGCTCTTGGTCTTCTTGGCCACCTGGGCACTCTGCTGCCTCATCTTCAGCTGCTGTCAACCAGCACTCCCAGGTCCTCTCCTCTCAAGCACCATTCCAGCCACTCTGCCCCAAGAAATTCCTTGTGATGAGAGACTTCTTGGGTGTTGTAGCAGAAGCAATGAGTAGTGGTAACAAGTCAAGGAGGCAGCTGAGGGAACTCTGCCTGTAACCCCACACCCATGATGGTCTCCAGCCCTCCAGCCCCTGGGATTACCAAGCCTTGCTCCATTTAAAGTCCAGTAATCCTCTTTGGTGTGGTGACAGGCGTCGCTTCTTTCTAACAGCTTAGATGATAATTAGCAAAGGATTTCGGAGTCATTGACTGGGGACAAATATAGCACCCCAGGGGGAGGAGGGAAAGACCCAGGCAGCAGTCCTCAAATTCAGGGTCACTGATGCAATGAGGGTTGTGGCATTTATGGGGGTCAGGATGAGCCAGCAGAGTTTCGAGGAGGGGTGAGTGTTCCTCTAGCCTTTGGGGTTGCAAACCTAGTGATGGAGACTTCATCAGGAAAGGATTGTCTTGGCTGGGAGATGTCTCTGTAAAGCTGTGTGCTCTTCTGCATTTTGTAAGTACAGATGTAGATCCTTCAGGGCTGGTGTTCCAGAGGCTGTGTCAGAGGTTGCTGCTCTGCTTTGAAAGCCTAAGGGGAATTGTAGCTCTTGACTCAGCCTTTTATGAACTTAGTGTATTGAGTTATGGACCTGGGATGGAGTGAGACAGGACAGAGCTGAGCTGTCTCCACCTGACCTTGTTTCACCTGCAGAGACATTCCCACTGCAGCCAGCTGAAAGAAAAGGGAAGATTTTACCAGCTTTTATCCTCAGGAGAGTAATGCAGTCACCGAAGGAACCTTCCCGCAGGTGCCTTGGCTCCTTCTGCTTGCAGGTTTCCAGGTGGTTTTGGCTATTCAAAGATCATTGGTGTCACTGCCAGCTAGAAATGAGGAGCAAACCCAACCCCATGTGCAGCTCTAAGGGAACAATGAAAATCCCTTTAATTTTCTGTTAACACTTGAGAGAAATGATACCTTCTGAAGAACAGGATTCATATCAGCTCCTAATGCAGGTCCTGGAGCTGTAACCTTCCTGTGACTTAGGACCTGTGTGTTCAGCTCTTATCTGATGTATTGGCTGTTGCATGTTCCTTTCTGATCAGAATCACAGAATCAGGATGGTTGGAAAAGGTTTCTGAGATCATCCAGTCTAACCATCCACCCAACACTGCCATGCTCCCAGGAGGATGGAGGATATAGCCCCAGGTGACTGCTGGCTTTGAGCAGTTGTTTGAATTTATAAGGAAAACACTGTTAGAAATGTACCTGAACTAACATTTTTTACTGTATTTTAGGTTTTTTAAGCAACAATGAAGGCTTTGTTTTAACTCTTCCTTTGAATTGTGAGCTTACAGGTTTGTTTACCAGGAATGGGCTTTGGTAGCTAGTTTTTAAACACTTAATAGATGCATGGGTAAAAGCATTAGTAAAGGCATTTATTAGCTGTACAAACCCCCTCTATATTCCTTTTCTGTCCTGCTCATAAATAACAACCCCCATCTTTTAACCTTCAATATATAGACTATTTTACAATTCAAATTCATCCTGGTTTTCACCAGTACTTTCATTCTTTAGTGCACCTTGCCCATCTCATGTTGTTTGATCCTTGCATCAGTTTCTCTCTCTCCTTCCCTTCTGCAGCACTGAACAAACAAGTCCTCCTGCCCCAGGCTGCTCCTGGATGAACTCAATTCTCATGGTTTTTATGTTTTTAGGAAAATATCTTCCCCTGTGCTGCTCATGTCTTTCAGTAGTGACCCTGAAAGAGAAATAGTTCAATAAATTTAAGGCTGAAAAGAGAGAGTTGACTAAGTCAATGCAAACACTTCTTTTCTGGTTCATCTGCTGAGATCATAGAATCACAGAATGGTTTGGGTGGGAAGGAACCTTCCAAGGTCATCTAGTCCAAGCCCCTGCAGTCAGCAGGGACATCTGCAGCTAGAGCAGATTACTCACAGCCCCAGACAACCTGAGCTGGGATGGTTCCAGGGCTGGGACATCTCCCATCTCTCTGGGCAACCTGGGGCAGGCTCTCACCACATTTCTTCCTTCTCTCTAGTCTGAATCTCTCCTCTTTTAGTTTCAAACCATCAGCCCTTGTCCCTTCCCAACAGCACCTGCTCAAAAGTCTGTCCCCATCCTCTAGGCATCACAAGTGCTGAGCTCAGCCTGACTTTGAGCCCCAGGGGGTGCAGGTTGGCCTGCTCAGGTCGATGGGAAGGTGTCTCCAGCTCCCAGCTTTTGGCTGCAGAAGGGCTGTGAGCAGCTGTTTCTCCTAAAGCAGCTGCAGACCCTTTGCCAGCCACCCACAGAGTAGTGCAGAAAAGCATGTCTGAGGTTGGGCTTTTTCCTGGTAAAGCTGTCTGTCTGCTACAGCAAATGTGCAATACGAAATTTATTTTGCAAGGAAATTCTTTTTTTTTTTTTGCTAGGAAATTCTTATTCTTATTCTTTAGCTTCCAAATATTCTGAAGTATTTGAAATATTTTTCCTTTCCAAAGAAAGACAGAAAATCTGCAGCTCTTTGGTCAGGAGCTGCAGTCAAGCCTTATCTTCTTCACTGGTTTTATTTCATTTTCTTTCTGGCCCAGATTATTCTGCATTTTTCAGACCCAGTTTCCCAGAGAGTTTCAAAACATCTGAAGTGGCATTTTTAGATCATGGACTAGTTGTGGAGTATTTTGACCTACTTCTGTAGAAAATTTGAAAGGAAAACAAATGTTGTCTTCAATGAATCTTAATAGTCTGTCATTTGGAAGGCATCCTCTCTGTGTACAGGCTCTTTGAGTTGTGTCAAGTCTCTGTTGAATATTAATGGGGGAGAAAAGAAAACTTCCTTTTTCTCAAGCTTTTCAGCAGATACAGATCTGAGAGCAAGGTGGAACTTAGTGCTGATGCCTCCTTGATGCTGCTGCATTTGTACCTCTCCACAGTGCCTGTAGCTTCCTGGGGTCATGGAATGGTTTTGGGTGGGAAGGCACCTTTCAAGATCACCTAGTCCAACCCCCTGCAGTCAGCAGGGACATCTGCAGCTAGAGCAGGTTGCTCAGAGCCCTAAACAACCTGAGCTGGGATGGTTCCAGGGATGGGACATCTCCCACCTCTCTGGGCACCCTGGACTGTCTCACCACCTTCAGTATAAAACATTTCTTTTCCTTCTCTCTGGTCCAAATCTCCTCTTTTACTTTAACCATCACTAGGGACCAGAAAGCAACTCCAGTCTGTGGCACTGACAAGACATTCTCATATTAACTCATCCCTGATGACACTTGTAATAGTTCTTGCAGATTAAGAAACTTAATAGGTCATCCAAAACATTCACTTTCCACCACAGCTTATGTGGATCTCCTGAGACATCATCTTCTCTTGCTTTAATGACAATTAGTCTGTCTATTCATTTTCTCCCTGCCTTGTTTCCAGTTGGCTTTCTTAATGAATGCATCCAAGCTGGGAAGCAAATAGAAGGGAACAGATCAGACTGTGGGGTTCTGACTGCTTTTTGGGGCTGTGCTTTTCTATTGGGTTGGGTTCCATGTGAACTTTGCTTCATATAATATAATTTCTCTTCTTCTCTTGCCTCCCTGTGACTCACAGAGCAGATGGAGGAGTGATTTCAGACAGTGACCTCATTTCTGCACATAGTCCTTCTCAAAGAGACAGCCATAAACCTCTGTCTCACAAGAAGAAAAGGGATTTTATTTTCTTCATTTATTTTCTTTATTTTTCTCCTCCTTTTACTGCATTATAGACATGAACAATTTTGAGGGCAAAAGGGAAGAGTCTAAGCTTCTAACTCTCCCTGTGTTCTGCCATTCCCAGCTGATGTCAAACCACTGGGTCCATCTACCCTGAAAGCTCATCTCACACAATGCTTTCGGTTCTCCTCTGTGGGTGAAACACCCCAAAGGCTATTTCATTAGAGAAATAACTTCAAATTTAAACACTCTCAGTCTCTCTGTGCAAGATTTTCTACTCATCTGTGTCAGAAACTAACCAAGTGTTGAACTGCTGCAGCCTTCAGGTCTTAGCTGCAGACACTTCAGATGAATACAGATTGTAAACTGCTGTCAAAAAGCACCAGAGCTTGCAGAGGAACCAGCAGCCACCACGAAGCCCAAGAGTGATGTTGAATATGGAAGATGCTGAGGTTGGCCTCTGGGACATGGGAAATCTTGTGCCTGAGTGTTGTGCTGTGATGGTGTCAGGTCTGACAAGTGAGGACTTGCCACTCCAGCAGGTGGTAAACCATCACCTAGGCTGCTCTGCTGACTCACCTAGCTGTCAGCTCCAGCTCCTGCAGAAGTCTAATCTTGTCTGGAGTGGTTTTCTCCACTTCAGTGTGGTTCTTGATGGCTCTCCAGGCTAAAAGGCTGTTATGGTCAGCAATGGCTTTCAAACACATCTGCTTGGTGATGAAGTAGCCCTGAGGCAGGAGGATTCCCTCAGTCACTGTCTCTCTACAAGTCAAAGTCCACTTGTAGGGGACTGGAGTATCTGCTTGGCAGTGGAAGAGTGAGAGGAGCTCCTGGGTGCCTTCTTCTAGTGAGCCTGTTTGCAGGGACTTACCTATGGACATAGAGGGAGAAAGGTGGCCAGTAGGTGTGAGAGCTGCTTGTTGGCACTTGTGCCTCTAGTCAAGTGTTGGTTTTCACTCAGCATTTGTATTTGTTTAGCATTTGTGTTATCTGGCAAATAGTTGTAGTAGCATAGACTGGTTTGGGTTGGAAGGGACCTTTACTTGCTAAGTTATTTATGCATGCTCATGCCAATAAGAGAAGGTTAAATCCTCCCTTTGGAAAATGCTGGAAGTTGGAGTACAAGGAAGCAGCAGCTCTTCCCTGCTGTGCTCTCCCACTCTTGGTCCTGCCTTATGGGCTTGATCTTAAAGGTTTTGTACAGCCTCTTTTGACCTGCTGGCTGCATGAACATATACAGCTGCATATTGGTATTGACCAAATATTCCATGGAAAGAAACCAGACAAAAGAGTCTTGTGACAAATAGGCATTACACTAGAGGAAAAAAAATCCATTAAAATATGAATCTTGCCCGAAATATTAGCTGTAATGAAAGCAATATTATTTATATCCATTTTTTCCTAATTATTGAAATGTTTTCACCATTTCCAGCTTCAAAGCAATAGATTTATAGTGCTTTTGCCTAGAAAAAACCCTGCTTTTTGCATCACAAAGTCCTTTCTTTGGGCATGGGGGATTAATAAGCTTCTTGTGAGTAATAAATCTCTCTGGTGTAGTAGCATGTGGATTTCTAACCACTTACATTGTAATTAGGGAGTCATTTAGATTCATTGACTGTTCACAATTATGGTTTTCCCTTCTCTGGTTTCTCTGACC
Organism: Galbula dea; assembly: GCA_013399015.1. Classification (NCBI taxonomy): domain Eukaryota; kingdom Metazoa; phylum Chordata; class Aves; order Piciformes; family Galbulidae; genus Galbula; species Galbula dea. Next base: position 84,293 of record VWZX01010251.1, read on the forward strand.
TATCCTTTGGATTGTGCCTTACAATGCACCTCCCACATTAAGCAGAGTTAGAATTCCTGCTGCCTCCTGATGCATTTTCCACAGCACTGGAGAGATTTCTGAAGGGAATAGTCCAAATCCTCTCAGTACAAAACACCACAGGGCAATAAATAGCCATTTTTAATGGCATCCATTATTTCCCCATGATGTGATGTCTCAGGGGGGTTCAGTCCAGCAGAGATGCTGATTAGCCCCAAGTCCCTCATAAAACTGCCTCCACTTCTTACCTATCACTTCTCCCCTCCCAAGCACTGGAGATTTGTTCCTTCTTTAGCACAGCAGCTCCACACAAAAGCTCCTTCCATTTGGTTCCATCTTGAGGTCCTGGGTGAGTTTCCTTACTGATGGTGGCACGTGGATTTTATTGGGTTAAATTATTGCCCCTGGTGTGTTGGCTTTCAGAAAAGTTTAGCTTAATGCTTATCTTTGGCTGTGATATACTTCTTCAAGGTGTAATCACTTCTTCTAACCTTGTGTGATGTCCATCAAAGCTGAGATGCAGGATACAGCCTGCTTTGGTGGTCCCTCATTGCCTGAAGCACATCCAGTAGGAGCGACAACAGATATTGCTTCAGAGAACTCCTTGCTCTGGTTAGCCTGGTTAGGGGCAATAAAGGCTCCAGCTGCTTGGGGAATCTTATGAGTCATTCATGAGAAGATGACTTTAAAAGCATTCCAAAGAGCCTGAGATCATTGAGGCAGAATCACAGAGTGGTTTGGGTTAGAAGGGACCTTTCAAGGTCACCTAGCCCAACCCCCTGCAGTCAGCAGGGACATCTGCAACTAGAGCAGGTTGCTNCCAAGCAACCTACCTGCCTCTCAGATGCAGAAGGTGGGAGCATGGTGTCCATGGGTCTCATCCCAAGGTACCAGCACATGCTGTGGCATGGATGTTGTTTGTGAGGGAGCACAGGAGGAAGGATCCAGGTTGCCAAAGTGTAGTTTGGGGCTGTGTGTTCTCTTCTGAGTCACTGCACAAAAGCTATTTCTGTGCTTATATAATCAAATATACTCATGTATGAGATGGGGAGACTGTGCCAGCTACAGCAACCATCTCCCTTTCCTGCAGTTCATCTCTGTGAGGAGCTGCAGCCTTTTCAGCTCCCCACTTTCTTCTGCCTCACCCAGTTGTGGTGTCATCTCCCTTTTCTCCATCTGTCACAGGCATCAGGGAAAAAAAAAGTCAGACTTAAATCAGTGATCACAACCCCCATTTTTAAAGCATTCTGAGTTTCATGCCTCACAGTTTCTAGAGGCTCTGCACATAGAAAGGAGAAAAAGCCCCATGTTACTGAATGAGAAGGGGAAGGTGGCAGCAAAGAGGCTCCTGCTCTTATGGAACAGAATCTTTGTGCTTGGAAAAGACTTCTGAGATCATCCAGGCCAGCCACCCACCCAGCACTGCCATGCTCACCACTAAACCATGGCCCCAGGTACCACCTCTACATGTTTTTTGAATGCCTCCAGGGATGGTGACTCCACCACCTCCCTGGGCAGCCTGGGTCAATGCCTGAGAACCCTCTGGGGGAAGAAATGCTTCCTATTATCTAATCTGAACCTCCCCTGGTGCAACTTGAGGCCATTTTCTCTTCTCCTATCACTTCTTTCTTGGGAGAAGACACAAACTCCCTCCTTACTACAACCTCCTTCCACATAGTTGTAAAGAGGGAGGTGGTTGCTTAGCATAGATCTTGCATCTTTCAGATGATGGATGGTATCTTACCTTTCAAGTTCCTGTTTATAAAGAAAAGATCCAATGGGAATAACAAGAAGGAAGAGATCTTTGGGCAGATCAGCAGTTCCCAGGGTGTCTTTTCATGCTTGGGCAGTAGTTAGGGCTTTTCCCCAAGAGCCATTAAGGAGATTTCTAATGACTTCCATTCCTTTTCTTAAAGGATTCAGGATGTCACCAGGATTTATGTGGAAGCTGCTGTAGCTCCAGGGACATTATGTGCTTTGCCATGTTTCAAGCTGAGAGATGCTGAAGATGGAGTGTTGGTTTATCTCCTTTTTGTTGTTTCTTTTTTTTAAAGAGTCTCCTTTTCCCCCCTTGGTAAATGGATGTGCCACATTTCTCCCAGCCTGCAGCTATCAGAAATGTCCTCAGGCTTCTTGCCAGATCTATTTTCCTCCAAACATCTACCAAATCACCAGAAGCTCTTATTAACTGAGTGAACTGAACCTTCAGACAACAACTGTTCCAGTCCCTCCTGGGGATTTTCTGTCTGTCCATAGTAAATAATTCAAAGTTTGGAGTTCTTTATAGCTCTCCATTTAACATCAGAGAATCATTCAGGTTGGAAGAGACTTCTAAGATCATCAAGTCCAACCTTCACCCTATCATCACTGTGCCACTGAACCATGGTAGCTAGGTACCACATCTATATTCCCTTGATTTTTCCAAGGCAATCAACAGAGTTAGCATTTCAGAAGCAAAATGATGATTTCTTACACAGAACATTTTACTAGTTAAGGGGGGAAAAAAAGAAGTTCATTTAGATGAACCACTTCTCAGGCTTCTTCCCATGACATACCTCCTCTCCACATTTTCTGGAAGGGAATTTGTTTTCTCTCTCTTCCTGTGACCATGGAAAGCTGTGAAGGTTCTAGCTTTGCAAACATATTACCTTTAATCCCTGGAAATGTTCCTGCTGCCAGCAGTGACATTGCTCATGCATGGAAACAAGCATGACCTTAAACATCTGCAGGGCTTCTACCTTGATCCTTTACTATCTGCTTCCAGCCTGTTATCTACCAAGTATTTCATTTAACACTAGCACACCACTCAGGAGATTAATTTAAACCACCCCTTGTTGTTTGAAGTTCAACAAGGGCAAGAGTAGGGTCTTGCACCTGAGAGGAATAACCTTATGGAGCAGGACAGGTTAGGGCTTGACCTACTGGGAAGCAGCTCCATGGAGAAGGACCTGGGAGTGCTGGTGGGCAACAAGTTCCCCATGAGCTAGTGAGGGGAAATTTGAAATGATGCCTGAAATCATTGCTAATCAGAAGTCAGACTTAAGGAAAATAACTAGCATAGGGTGGGCTAGACAGAGGAGATAATTTTGACATCCCAGAATCATTTTACTGAAGAGCAATGATGGAACTGAGTCATTTTCCTCCCTGTGACTCAAAGAGGTTTCACATCAAATCAAAGCCTGTAATCTCTGCCTGATGCAGATTGCATTTGAATGGCAATGGGAAGACAAATGCTATTTATAAAGATGAGTGAAATCAGTTAGTATTGCTTAAGAAAAAGAATCAAAGGTGGAGACTACTGGAGAGAGACCAACTGAGGTTACAGAGATGACTAAGGGACAGGAGCATCTGTGGCAGGAGGAAAGGCTGAGAGCCCTGGGGCTGCTTAGCCTGGAGAAGAGCAGCCCCACAGGGGAGCTGCTCAGTGCTGAGGAAGAACTCAAGGCTGGGGGCAAGAGGCTGGGGCCAGACTCTGCTCAGTGGTGCCCAGGCACAGCCCAAGGGGCACTGGGCACCAACTGGAAGCCAGGAGGTTGCAGCTGAGCAGGAGGAGAAGCTTGTTTGGTGTGAGGGTGTTGGAGCCCTGGCCCAGGCTTTGCAGAGAGGCTGTGGAGTCTCCTTGTGTGGAGAGATTGCCAAGGCAGCTGGAGGTGACCCTGGGCAAGCTGCTGTGGGTGCCCCTGCTGGAGCAGGGGGGTTGGACTGGATGATCTCCAGAGGTCCCTTCCAACCCCAACCATGCTGGGATTCTGGGATTAACCTTTGCAAATCTACACAGCTGAGAAGTCTTTCAGTCTAGTGCTGTGAACTCTAGGTCTCGTAGGTCTCTTTACCTTCTGCCTTATACCTGCCAGAGACATGTCCATGTCTGGGTGATGTGTGACAGCCTGTTGCTAACCTAGAAGGTAGTTTTTACTCTTTTTCCATTGAATGAGTTAAGGAATTAAGCTAAACTGCTTGCACTAGGATGTGCCCCTAGATTCACCTTCCAGGGTTTTTTAAACAGCCATAAACACCTTACAAGGGAATTGTCTCTTCCCAGTGCAGTGAAAGGAAAGATTGTCTGGATCTACAGGAGTCATTGTCTCTTCCTGCTGTGCTGGTGGTCACCTGTGTTCTGAGAAACCCTCTGAGGCTCTTTCTAGGGTCACAAGTAGGTTCTTTGCACCTTGGTTTTCACATTGCACTGGGACCTGTCCAGGCTGAGTGTGCAGGACTTGTGCCTGGGTGCAGGGTCTCCTTTACTCATCACTCTCCTTGCTGGTTTTTCCCAGTGGAAGGGGTTAAGAAAGGCAGATGGATTTCATCATGGTCTGAGGGAACTTGGTGGACTGTCAGCCTGTTTCTCTAAGCCTTTGGATTTTCAATACCAGGCTTTTCTCCTGGATGCTTCAGATTGTCCCTAAACACTCCTGGTTTTAGCTGTCTGACAGTTGTCATCTCAGCAAGCTCTTGAAGAAGAGAACCTTGTCTCCAGTTCCTTGCTCTGTCTCCTGCCTTGCCTTTCCTTTGTTTGGAAAGATCAGAGAACAGGAACCCAGGGATGGGATCCACCTGCTCCCAAATTCTCCTTCCCTACTAGAATGAGTCAGAAGAAAACTTCCAGGAAGAAAAGATGTTAATTTCCTTTCTCTCACTTTTTTCCCCCCACACTGAGGTGTCCATGGGAGAATGTGATTGTGTCCAAACCATATCTCCTGTGTGGGCAACATCCCCCATGGTCACCAGTTTGGGATATGGCCCAGGGCAGGTGAATTGCTATTAATCTCCAAATGATGTCTATTGAATTTGTAAATGTACAACTTTCAGGTAGTTAATCAAACATCAGAATTTATTCTTGAACATCTTCCATGTGAAATGACAAAAAATTTATAACCCAAATCCAATTATGCTCAGCACTTCTTCTCTCCCCACTTTGGCATGGAAGCTCTACCAGATCTTGTCTCTAGCTGTGAGCATCTAGGGATCAGAGTAAAACAAATCTGTTCCTTCCAGCACTCACTCCTTCTCTCTCCAGTAATGTCTCAGGAACGTTTTTCTCCTCCTTTCCTGTGTGACTAACCATATTTACCTACAGAGCTGCTGAAACTGTGCTTTTGTTCTTTTGCTGCTCCTCCTTGCAGGGTGAAAGGGACTGGACATGGTTCAGTCTCTAAGGATTAGCAACCTAACTAAACATATACTGTGGTGGAGTCAGGAGCTTTCCACTAACCCTAACCAGTGATCTGGGGGAAAAAATAGATGATGCAAGAGTTAAACTTTGAAAATCAGCTCTTTAAATCAAATTTTATCTGTGTTTTGTTATGCCACTCATCCATCCACACTAATACATCCATCAATACCATCCCACGTGGTGGGCTGCCTCCCCTTTTGCTGCCTCCCCTTTTGCTGCCTCCCCTTTTGCTGCCTCCCCTTTTGCTGCCTCCCCTCAACTCTGGAAGAAAATTGATAAATTCTGCCTGCAAGGATTCACTCAGATTTTTTCATTTACTTCAGAATGATTCCATTCACATATTTGTTCTCTAGCAGTAACCACTGCAAATGAAGTGAGACAATTCCAATGAAGGTCACTAGATGTCACAGAGTTATTAAATCAGGTTTACACTATACCAATATTGGGTAAAATCCCATAACACACATTCCCTATTTTGATGCAGAGAAAGGCTGGGTAAAAAATATGAAAGCAAATTAGGTTTGGCCATTAAAGCTCTTCTGATTTGCTTTAAAAATCTGTATTTTTCTGGAGACTGCCATGCAGTGTGTAATCAGCTTTCTCTAAGAGAATATGTTTTGGTGTTTTTCCTGTAATATCCACATGGACTTGCTCTACTAGACTCAGGGCTGGAAAATGAGAATGTTCTTATTCTATGGAGTAATTCAGCATTAGGATCATCAAATACTGCAGCAAGGTCTGCTCTGCCAAGTTGGTACCATTAAACTGCTGTTCCAGTTCCTGGAAGATCTCTCAGGAGTCAGAGGAGGTTTGCAGGATGCCTGCTACAGAGTCATAACATCCAGCAGCAGGGGAGTGAGAACACAATGTCCTAACCTCAGAGGTGCTCTGTTCTGTTTGACCTTTCTGACTCTGGTCCAGCTCCTCTTCTTCCAAGTACTTAGTGTCCATGTGATCACTCCATCTCCCAGCTCTGAGCAGCAAGGATGAAATCACTGCTATCCAAGCACTGCTCAGGGTCTGCAGTGAGAGTTAATAGAGAAGTGAATCAGGTTGGTGGGGGAGTGCTCCTGATCCAGCTGAGACTAGTCTCTGGGTTTTCCTTAGAGAGAAGGAGGAGAGGAAGCCAGGCCTGGATCATCACCATGCTGTTAAGTCATGTCTGAGCTAGGGCAGGTCCAGTCCCTCCACCATCCTTGTTCATGTGAAGGACAACACTGTGGTCCCTTGGGCTACAGAAGGTGGTCAGATGGGGGATGAGGTGAGAACAAGGGATTCCTTGATCTGCACCACCATGAGCTGAGCATCTCTGGCAGGAGGAAAGGCTGAGAGCCCTGGGGCTGCTTAGCCTGGAGAAGAGCAGCCCCACAGGGGAGCTGCTCAGTGCTGAGGAAGAACTCAAGGCTGGGGGCAAGAGGCTGGGGACTCTGCTCAGTGGTGCCCAGGCACAGCCCAAGGGGCACTGGGCACCAACTGGAAGCCAGGAGGTTGCAGCTGAGCAGGAGGAGAAGCTTGTTTGGTGTGAGGATGTTGGAGCCCTGGCCCAGTCTTTGCAGAGAGGCTGTGGAGTCTCCTTGTGTGGAGAGATTGCCAAGGCAGCTGGAGGTGACCCTGGGCAAGCTGCTGTGGCTGACCCTGTTTCAGCAGTGGCTTTGGACTGGGTGATCTCCAGAGGTGCTTTCCAACCCCTACTATGCTGGATTTTATGATAAGGACTGTGTTGATACATCTAGTTTCTTGAAGTGTCCTCTGCCTGGAGTACACTAATGGCTTCTAAAAGTGTCCTTCTAGTTGACTGCTCCAGCACTAACTCAAAATTACATTAAATTGAACCTGAAATATGCTTCCAGCTCTGGCAGCACCTCCCTGCTCTCCTCCTCCTTGGCTTCAGCATTTCACTGGACTTTATCTTTCTCCAGGTAACAAGTGACAGGACAAGAGGAAACAGCCTCAAGTTGCCCCAGGGGAGGTTTAGGTTGGAGATGAGGAATAATTTCTTCCCCAAAAGGGTTGTCAAGGCCTGGCCCAGGCTGCCCAGGGCAGTGGGGGAGTCACTATCCCTGGAGGGGTTTCCAGATGTGGTGCTGAGGGAAATGGGTTAGTGGTGAGCTGGCAGTGCTGGGTAATGGTTGGACTTGATGATCTTCAAGGTCTTTTCCAACCCAAATGATTCTGTGGTTCTGTATGTTGGGTTGTGGCTGAGATTTAACAAGTGAAATGCAAAGGTCTCCCAGGCAGCTTCAGTGCTGGAAGCTGCATCATTAGCTTCTTTATAACTCCATGGAAGAAAATGATCTTCAGAAAGTGAACTTTCAGGGAGCAATAAGGGAAAGGGAGAATGGTGCTAACATCTTATATGCTTAACTTTTATTGATGCAGGTATAGTGAGAGATCACAATTACATCAATATTCTATCAGATCAAAACTCATTTCCCTCTTTTCTTATGTCTTAGTTTCATGCATGTGAGTTATATATTGAGACTACTATTGGCAGTAATAAACTCTTATTTTTTTTGAAGTAAACTGTAGTATTGAAACCATTATTGTTACATTTTTGATCACATATCTCCCTGGTCAAAATATCTGTTGAAGTGGATGAAATTTATGTGCTAATCATTTCCATATTTATGCAGCCAGTCAATTGAAACCCAATCTGAGCTAGCCAACAAGATAATTTATACAAAGAACCACTTGAATTCAGTCTTTCTGATCCAAGGATAAAACACTGCCACAAAGACATTTATCACACAGGGACACAGAAAGAAGGAATTACAGGAAATAATCATCTATTGCCAATAGAATACCAGAAAGTAGCTCATCTCCTCTGGTTCTTCCCTCACCACTGGTGGGGGTTTGCTGAGGGACACATGGCTGTCCCATTTGGAGATTGATGTGTACATGTGTGTGTATATGTGTATAGAGAGATAAATACATACTTTTATATATTATATTTACATATATATATATTTCTCTGTATATACAGAATCAGCTGAGTTACTGGAGCTTTGGCTTGAAGATCTGCCTTGTCTGTAAGTGTAGTTTAACTCACAAGGGTAATAATTAGCAGAGAAACTGTAGCAGCAGAACCTCCAGCTCTAATTAGTTGTCAGAACAGGTCCCTGGGCTTTCTGGCCACCTTGACTTGTTCTACAGCCTGACTGGCACATGCCTGCTGTCAGCACCTCCATGGTAGACAATGTAGGTAGGAAGGTCTGTGTGGCATCTGCTGTGTCTGTGTTGCACAGCCAGGGAGGAGGTTGTGGAGATAAATCTTACTGCAGCTCCCAAACCCTTAGGAATTAGATGGGTTATCTTGCAGATGGATTCCACAAAGATGCAACAGGAGATATCAAACCCTTTGTGATCTTGTCTACAGGGGTTTCTTCTAAGGTATAGAGTGATAGAATTGTTTTGGTTGGGATTGATCTTTAAGGTCATCATGTCCAACCATTAACCTAAGACTACCAGCTAGTAAACCATGTATGATGATCACAAGTGCAGGAGAGCTAGAACTCAATCTGGAGCAAAAACCAGATGTGGTTTATTGGGTAATATGGCAAGAGAGCCTCTCTGTCATGTGAGTTGGACCTGATGAACTTCATCCTAGAAGACCTCAGGATACTCTCAGAACCATTATTACAGCCTGTCAGTACTTCAGGGGGATGGGAGCAGACCTCTAAGCAGTGTTTGTTGTGACAGGACAAGGGCTGATGGTTTGAAACTGAATGAGGAAGTTTGAGGTGACATAAGAGGAAGAAGTGGTTCATGGTGAGGGAGGTGAGAGCTGTCCCAGGCTGCCCAGAGAGGTGGGAGATGTCCCATCCCTGGAACCATCCCAGCTCAGGTTATCTGGGGCTCTGAGGTTTGAGGCTAATCAGATTTTAAGGTTCAGCTGTTCATATATGGTTGTACCCTAACTTATTCTCTTCCATTCCAAAATCTTGCTGCTCCAATTTTTTCCTTGATATTTGATTGATTTTTGTGATTTTGTGTCTTTCATACAGCAGAAAACACCCAGAAGAAAGTTTCAGGCTAGAACCAAGAAAATCCTCACTCAGTTCTCTTAAGGAGCAGCATTTGAGTACTAACTTTCTGATGTAATTACAGAGAAGCCAAAGGCTAATCACTTGCCTTTACCTTATTAAAATACAATTCTGCACAGGATTACAGCTGGAAATAAATGCCCTCTTCTTCTTTACTCTGTGTGCCACTGAACACATGGTCCTGCAGATTGCAGTCAGGATTCCTGAGTATTTTGGGGGTCTAGCTGCTAGAAAAGAAGAGGGAGGGGAACTATTGTACCTCTGAGGCAGCAACAAGAAAATCTTTCATCCAGCAGTTTCAAGAGGAAGATCCAATTTTGCTTTTCTATTATAGCACCAAGTCTTTCAGCTCTAGGGGAGCAGCTTTCAGGTGCTCTTGTACAATGACAGATAATTCCTGCTGTTGGCTCACAGAGGCCAAGGTGATACCCAAGGTATCCAAGAGAGCCTGAATTTGCAGCTCCCAGTGCTGTCTGACTCAGGGAAAGGAGTTAAAGGCAGATAAAAATAAACTCTGAGTGCTTTGACAGGCAAGGTGCCTCTTTGGCAATCCTCTCTATGTTTTCTTCAGCCAGTTTGATTGCCACTTGGCTTCTTGTCTCCCAAATCCCTGGTTAAGCTCTTACTAGATAGGCTCTATTGCCACCCTTGTCACCAGCAGCGCATTAAGCTACGCAGGAAGATGTCACATGTGCCTCAAGGCCTCTTTCATCTGCTTTCCACAGGGGAAAAAAGGGCCTGTGTGTGGACAGCAGGGTGGTGTGGATACCTTTTCTTTTAATATAGATCCTATAATGTTTGAGAAATAGTCCTGGTTTGAGCTAGAACAGAACCAATTCTGTTTAGTGATTTGACTCTCCAGCTCAGTGTCCTCTCAGGGCAGCACTTTGAGTTTCTCCAACAAGGAGACTCCACAGCCTCTCTGCAAAGCCTGGGCCAGGGCTCCAACACCCTCACACCAAACAAGCTTCTCCTCCTGCTCAGCTGCAACCTCCTGGATGCCAGTTGATGCCCAGTGTCCCTTGGGCTGCCCCTGGCCACCACTGAGCAGAGTCTGGCCCCAGCCTCTTGCCTTGTGTCCTTGAGCTCTTGCTCAGCATGGAGCAGCTCCCTGTGGGGCTGCTCTTCTCCAGGCTCTCAGCCTTTCCTCCTGCCACAGATGCTCCAGTGCCCCCAGCATCTTCCTAACCTCCACTGGACTCTCTCTGTTCCTTGTCTCTCTTCAACTGGGGAGCCCAGAGCTGGACCCAAGACTCCTTACTAGGGCAGAGTCACATTGCATTCATTCCTGATCTGTGCTAAAATGTTCTACCAGATATCTTTTTGTTCCATGTGCATGTTAACCTCACTCTGTCAATTGACACAAGTTTCTGCTTTGCCAAATATTGCTATTTTCCATGCTGTTGTTCTCCCAGGGTTCCAGTGCAGGTTTTGCACCACACAATCAGAGGCTGCTTTGAGCCTGAACTCGGAGTCCAAGGTTTCAGTGCTGTTGAGCACCATCATCTTACTGGGGTCACCTGTGCTGAACTGAAATGAGGACAAACCAATGGCCACCAGAGGTAGTTCTGCTCTTACCTCTGGGATGCTTCAGGGACCTTTGTGTTTAAAATGCCAGAGTCATTTTTGGGATTCACTAAGGTAGTTAATGGTGATTTTTACCTTTACAGCACACAAACAGTGCTCCAAAATTCAAACTGGCTGGATAATATCCAAGATAATTAAACATCATCTTCAGAAGGATGTATTTTTAACCAAAAAATACTGAAGAAACCAAACTGGTGTTTAAAGGAAATAGTTTTCCTGAGGTAGTTGTGGAAACTCATCCTCATCTTCTCTTTTCACTCTCTTAATTGGGCTGACTCAGAATGAAAGCTGCTGAAATGAGCTCATTAAGCATGTTAGCACCTTTCCTTCCATATGTCCAACTGAAGGTGGTCTTGCCCTTGTCTTTGCCAGTCAGGAGCTTCTTCATTAAACTTTGCAGCTAAGAAATGTTGTTCTTACTATTTTTGTTTCTTCAAGGCTTTCTTAGATGCCATGGTCAACTATCCCCATGTATTTAACAGAGCATCACTTCTTTTTCTGTTTTCTTCAACTAAAATTCTCTTTTTTTCATTGTTTTCTTATGGGCTTTCCCAAATTGAGGTGAAAGAGAAGGGCTTGGGGTGCTATGTTTTGGACTTTCCCATACTGACATGAAAGAGAAGGGCTAGGGGGTGCAATGTTTTGCCTAAAATGCAGGGAACAACTAGAAGTCTGCATGAGAACTAAGAGGAGCAATAGAACTTCCATAGGGCTTCACGTGGTGGCATTCTGTCCTTGCCTGAGCTGCTCAGCTCTTCTCCCACAGAGGAAACACAGTGCCTGAGTCACCAGCAATGCTCATGTCTGCAGGATTCACCCTCCAGGGAAGCTGCTCTTGCTCTTTTGTGGTGCTAAGACTTGGACTCTACAGAAGAGATCTCTTTTTGTCAGCAGCAGTGGCCAACACTGGGGACAGCAGTGGAGAGGAGCTGCAGCAAGGAGGAAGGAACATCCCAAAGGTAAAGGGAGGGTTTCTGGGTGCCAGCCAGGGATGGGTGTGAATGAGAGCCTCATGGTAGCTTTAGGGTAATAGAATTATCTGATGTTTAAAAGGGAAAGCAGTGATTAAGTGCATACCTTGATTTGAGTACATACAAACAGCTTTGATTAGATATGTTTTCAAGTGAGTAATCTAATCACATGTGCATTTGCAGTAATATGAAGTTAAAATAGAAAGAGATTATGTGTTACTGCCACTCTTGAGCACTGGCATGGAATTTATCATTGCCTGGTAAAGCAGAAACTCAGCTTTAATAGATGTGAATAATTAAATATATCATTAATCTTAAAGTGATGTATGAAACAATAGCAGCAAGCAGGAAAGAAACTTTAAACCCAAATGGTGAGCTGTGCAACATACACTGGACCCATTTCAGTCTCATTTTACCACTTCACAGCCAAACTGGGTGTGAAATTAGAAAGGGTGAGGGAGATTTGGGCTTCTCTATAAGCACTTTGCTTGTAATGAAGAATCCCAGACTGGTTTGGGTGGGAAGGGACCTGTCAAGGGCATCTAGTCCAAGCCATCCAATCTGCAACTGGATCAGGTTGCTCACAGCCCCAGACAACCTGAGCTGGGATGGTTCCAGGGATGGGACATCTCCCACCTCTCTGGGCAGCCTGGGACAGGCTCTCACCACCTTCATTGTTTAAAACTTTTCTTTCTGAAGAAATTTATGAATTTTAAAACAAGTTGGAAAGAATGAACTTTCTGAACCACTTATAATATTGCCTCTCTAAATCAGCTTTTGATCTGTGCCATTTAATGTTTCCTGTTAATGGCATGAAAGAAAAAGGACTTCTTTGAGGGTTATGGAGCCCTGGCTCAGGCTGCCCAGAGAGGTTGTGGAGTCTCCTCTGGAGAGATCCCAACCCCAGCTGGAGGTGATCCTGAGCCACCTGCTGTGGGTGCCCCTGCTGGAGCAAGGGGGTTGGACTGGATAATCCCCAGAGGTCTCTTTCAACCCTCACCATGCTGTGATGCTCTGAAAACAGAAGAAGTCATCAGTGAAGGAGAGAAAATGGTGCTGAGGACTCTTTATCTCTAATGCAAAACAATAGGAATACCTTGATTGATAGACACAGTCAACTACTACATGCTTCAAAGGGGACAGATGGTTTTACATCCAGAGCCAAGGTGTAGAGAGTCATCTATGAGAGGAGACTCTACCCCAGGGAACAATGACTCTAAATAAGGTATTTATAGTCATGATGATCATGGTGATAGCTAATTGCCATTCCCATGGAGTAATGTTGTCCTTCAAGATGTAACTGTTATGCTCCTGATGTGAGCATTAGTGAAATATGCTCTGTAATTGGGGTGTCCATATTTCAAGGAGGATCCTGAGAATCTAAACTAGGTTTGGTAAAGAGCCCAGGCATCATTAATGAGATGGGAAATGTACCTTACAGGTAGAGATCTGAGGATCTCAATCAATTTAGCTCATCAAAATGACAATTAAAGAGTAATATTATCAATCTGTAAGTGCTACAAAGCAGGGAGAGGAGAATTCTGCCTGGGAAACAAAGAGTGGTAATAACAGTTACCTGGAAATTAACTTAAACAGGATATAGGCATTTGTGCCATAATGCTGACACCAAACCAAGGTGCCAGTGTGAATGGGAAAGGTGTTATTTGCTGGGACTTGAGACCAAAGGCTGTGATGGGCACTGGAGGAAAGAGGAGCTCTCAACATAAGAGCTTTTCAGAAAGCTGAGCCTAACTTCAGCTCCAAGCAGTTGTTAGTGAACACCAACAGTGGAACCTCTGGGGATCAGGAGCCTGGAGAAGATGAACTCCATCCTCTCAGCTGGCCTCAAAACCAGTGGAGACAAAAGCACAAGATGATTAAGGTTGGAAGAGGCTTTCGAGATCATCAAGTCCAACCACAGTCTTCATTGCTGGTGAGCTGAGGACCCCCCCCAAAAAGAGAATCATGTCATAGAGGGAGAGCTGGAAAACAGGTGACATGGCAAGAGAAAAATGCCTCTGTAGAAGAGAATTCCATTTCCCTTCTGATAAATATAGCACACTAGTTGAATTCTGGTTCTTCAGAGGAATGGTGATTCATCAGTGCTCTTCATTCCTGCAGGGGGTTGGGATTTAAATGTTACCAAGGAGTGTAGAAAACCAGATACAAATTTTGGCTAGAAATTCTCCTTGGGTTTAGGAAAAGTGGATTACTGAGAGGTAAATGAAATTATCTCATCTGTCTGTATGCTGGAAATAAAATTGCTATGGCCTAAAAGCCATAAAGAAAGGGCTGGATCCCCTCTGCTGTGAGGGCAGGCTGAGAGACAGTTGGGGTTCTTCAGCCTGGAGAAGAGAAGGCTCCAGGGAGACCTTACTGCAGCCTTCCAGTATTTAAAGGAGCCTAGAAGAAAGCTGGGGGCAGACCTTTTATCAGAGCCTGTTGGGACAGGACAAGGCTGATGGTTTGAAACAGAAAGAGGGAGATTTAAACTAGAAGGAAGCAATGTTTTCCACTGAGGGTGGTGAGAGCCTGTCCCAGGCTGCCCAGAGAGGTGGGAGATGTCCCATCCCTGGAACCATCCTAGCTGAGGTTGTTTGGGGCTCTGAGCAACCTGATCTGGTTGCAGATGTCCCTGCTGGCTGCATGGGTTTGGGACTAGTGATCTTTGAAAGTTCCTTTTTCAACCCAAACCAGTTTCTGAGTCTATTTATAAATCATTAAGGAGAAGAAACAATCAGACAATCTTTCACTGTTGTTTTGTGAGAGCCTGATTTTTTTTTTTTTGGATCCATTTTATTTGCAATCCAGCTGCCTTCTTTAGAATATTTCAGCCTGGGAGTAGCCTGAGTATAGACAGAAACTCGAATGCCAAGCCTCATTTTAGACATATGGACTGGAACCCTTGCTTCTGTTCTCCTTCCATTATTCTTTCTCTGCTTATTAAATTCCTTTGCCATTTATAAAATGGTGAAGTAAAGCAAATGGGTTGACCTTTAGAATGGAATTTCTGTAGTGATTAGTTTCATGCTTGTGCACATTACTGTGGTGCCTGAGTTTCTCTCAGCTAACTGCAAGCACTTAAAAACAATTGTTGAAAGAAATTCTCTTTTTATCTGTATTATTATTAGAAGTCTTAAGTCAAGTAGCTTTCTTTGCTGGAAAGCTCTGGAAAGCAAAGTATAATGCAACACTTCTGCACCCCTAGGGTCAAAATTATCTCTCTGAACATTCCTAGGTGTTGATGATGTAGAAGAAATCCAGAGTTCAAGTCCATATGTCTAAAAGAGGGTTTGGCTGTCAGGGTTTTATCTGTATTAAGAGATCACCTGTGCCCACAGAAGCAGTTCCATGCTTGAAAGGGCTGGAAACACAAGAATTCCACAGGATATTATTGAGCTCAGAAACATCCTGGAGCTTCATCTTCAGTGATTGTGAAGAACCTCTTCCTAGCCAAGAGAAGATTTCAGAGAGGAACTGAGATTTTGGTTTTAAAGCTTCACCTGTGGAAAACTCTTGTCCCCAGTGATCAGCTGGGAGGACTTCAAACACTCATTCTTCATCACTCCACCTTTTCCAGGGAGATCTAGGAAGGTATTTTCTCATTTCCCCTCTTTCTGAAGAGCAGGGAATGCTCTGAGTGGACTAATTGGCTTACATGGTAGAGGTCAGCTCCTGGAAAATCCCAGGGAACTGGAGCAAAATGAGTTCTTACAGTCCTGATCTCCAGAAAGACACTGAAGAATTTCAGATCCTGTGTGAGTTGATGCTTAGCCATAAATAATGTCATTCTTTAAACCTATTTACAGCTAAAATCTGGTCCAAAAAATGTACAAATCAGACAGAAATTAAATATTTTGCTGCTTATAGTAAGGACAAGTCTCAGCTTCTACTAAGGGTTCTGAAAGGAGTCAGGAACCTGAAGCTGTGTGAGAGCATCAGAGGATAACTCATCCCTTCTGAATTCTTAGGAGGGAGTGAGCATCACACAGCAACACAAGTGCAGCATCACTGGGCAACACAGAGGAGGTAGAGGAAGAAAGAAATGCAAGGTGAAGAAGGAATAGAGGAAGAAAGAAAGAACCAGAGGAAGGAAGGAAGAGAAAGAAAAGAAAGAAGAGAGAAGGAAGAAAGGAAAGAAGGAAGAAAAGAAAGAACAAAGAAAATAAAGAAATGAAGAAAGAAAAGGAAGAACAAAGAAAATAAGGAAGATAAGAAGAAACAGCTCTCCTCTGGCAGTGATGCAAAGCTGCTGAGATACCATAATGCAAAGCTGCTGCTGACTCCTGAGATCAAGGCTGAAGAATGACTCATTTCTTCACTTGATTTTAACTCCCATAATGAGCAATGGCAATATTCTGTTGGTCACAGTAATGCTCATTAATCAGGATCTCTCCCCCCTCGAACTCCTGCTGCAATTGCTAGTCAGAGATGGCTTGAAACCTCCATCTGAGCATCAGGAGGCAGAAACTCAGCCCAAAGCTATATATATTCCTTAGTGACATAACCACCATGGGGTTATCCCTAAAGCTTCCATAGCACTTAAGTGCTTAACTTGGATTTGCCCCAAGTGTTTTGATTCACTTAACTCCTAGATGGAGACCTACAAACTTAGCACAGCAGTGTCCAAGGCAGAGGGTGAAGGCAATTCCTTTCCACCTGAGGACTTCAGAGCTCACTGACAGGTTCCTTCTTCTCTGGTGGAAGATCAACCAACCAAAACAAAGAAAGCAAGCACAAAACAGACAGGGAAGGGAAGGACAGGGGAGAAAAGGCAGTTCCATCCCTTTTTGTAGCTCTTTAGAGAATCAGAGAACAGTATTAGCCTCTGAGTGATTTAAACTGTTGGGTTTAACCTGTTGGCTTTCTGTACCTGGTGAATATGCATTGCTCACCTGCCCTGAATAGAGAGGTCCCAGGCATCTACATAAATGAGGTTTATTGACTCTTCTCAGTTCTCCCTGACTGTTCTTCCTTCTGTCTTCATGGATCTGCTTACAGACATGGGGAACTTGAGTGTGGATTTCTCCTTGAAAGGCAAAAATATCCCAGGGAAAATGGAATGATTAAATAATTGTTGCTCATTTTCCCATGTTGCACAGACAACTGTAAGAACTTTCCTCTCTTTGGTAGAAAGTGGAAGAAGGTATGACCTTGGTGAGGGGCTTCTTGTGTTTGGATGGAATTTTAGGGCTTTCCATTGCTGTAGTACTCTAGAATTCAAGTACTTTAGTCCTGAGGGCTTAGAAAGTCATCTACAGTCTCAGTGAAGGCAGTATGGGGACAAGGGCTGAAGGTTTTAAACTAAATAAAGAAGATTTAGACTAGAGAGAAGGAGGAATTCTTTTGTTTCCAATGAGGGTGGTGAGAGCCTGGCCCAAAAAGTGAAGGGACCCAAAACTAAGCACAGTTACACAACTTTTCTCCCTGTCCCACTACCTCCTGCCCAGCAATCCTCCCCTTGAGCACACCAGTGTCCAGCACCTCTCACTGATGAACTGTGACTGAAACATTTGCAGGTGCAGACAGTTCCCTCCCTAAAGATATGAGCCCCTGGGGGAAACCCTTTCCAGAGAAGGACAAATTTGGGCACATAAAGCACTTTTTGTTTGCTTTCCCCTTGATTAATGCAGTGCCTGTAAGAGCACACAGAGGCATTAATTCTGATTATCTTCTACTGCACTGCTAGCACAGCCTGAACTTTTCCAACTAATTGGTCTTCTTCTTGTGCTTAGATCTGTGGTTTGATTTCACTGCCAGAAGGACACTGAGGTGCTGGAGTGTGTGCAGAGAAGGGCAAGGAAGGTGGGGAAGGGTCTAGAGCACAAGTGTTGTGAGGAGCAGCTGAGGGAACTGGGCTTGGTTAGCCTGGAGAACTGCAGGCTCAGGGGAGACCACCTCACTCTGCAACTCCCTGAGAGGAGGCTGGAGCCAGGTGGGGCTTGGGCTCTTCTCCCAGGGAACTAGTGATAGGACAAGAGGAAACAGCCTCAAGTTGCATCAGGGGAGGTTTAGGTTGGAGATTAGGAAACATATTTTTCTTCCCTGAAAGGGTTGTCAAGGCCTGGCCCAGGCTGCCCAGGGCAGTGGTGGAGTCACCATCCCTGGATGTGTCCAAAAAACATGTAGACATGGTACTTGGAGACATGGTTTGCTGGCATGGTGGTGTTGGGTTGATGAGTGGATTTGGTGATCTCAGAGGTCTTTTCCAGCCTTAAAGATTCTGTGATTCTCTAAAGCATAGGTGTCCATGACTCTCACTCCCACCTATTTCAGATGTATGAATGATAGACCACTTCCAGAGCAGTCAGCTGGTGGAAAGTTTATCTCCTCTCTTAGCCAGGTCAAACTCTTTTTCAGCAGAGAGAAACATTCTGACATGCCAAAGCTTTTTGACCTTTCCAAAGAATGCATTTTCTAAGTCAACTCTGGATGTTTCCACCTGTATTCAGAAGCTGGAATGGATATCCTGAACCTGGCTGACAAATGCTCAGCCATAAGATTAATAACTTGTCTGGTGTGAAAAGGCTCTTTGATCAGGTGAATGAATACCTTGGCCTTCAGCCTGCAGTGTCTTCCCTTCCCTCTCCAGCTGGTTGCTGTTGTTACCTGGGGTAGCTTCAGCCTTGTTCCTGCCTTGCACTCTCCTGCTTGGCTGTGTGCATTGTCTCTCTTTGGTCTTGTTCTTAGTGAATCCCAGCAGGGTGAGGGTTGGAAGGGAGCTCTGGGGATCACCCAGTCCAACCCCCCTGCTCCACCAGGGGCACCCACAGCAGCTTGCCCAGGATCACCTCCAGCTGCTTTGGCAATCTCTCCACACAAGGAGACTCCACAGCCTCTCTGGGCAGCCTGGGCCAGGGCTTCAACACCCTCACACCAAACAAGCTTCTCCTCCTGTTTAAGGGAAGTTCTCACTTTATTAGTTTTCCAAAACATACTTTTTCATTTGCTATTCAGAAGCAGAACTGATCTCCCTTAGCCTGGTTCCTCAGCTCATGATGGTCCTGAAGAATAATATCAATGTTAAATAATCTGTTTTCTCAAAAGCCAACTGTTATTTCAGGTGCACTCAAGAGCTCTTGATTCCCTGGGCTGCAGAGGGATGGATTTTACAACCTCTAGTCCATATGATGTTCACAGGATTGTCAGAAAATAAGCAGGGGCAGCAAGGCAAGTGACTGAGAACATATTTGTCAGGACTCCTGCTACCTTTAAGTGGCACTTGTTATCTTATCTTAGGGTGTGTAATTCCAGGAGGATGAGAACCTCTGTCTAACTGTCTGCTTACAGCAGGAAATCATTCATCATCCAGTAAAGCTCTTTCCATCCTAGGTCTTGGCCTAAATCCAGATTCTCCTAAGTTGAGAGTACAGTGGCTTTAGCTAGATCAGCTTGTCATTGGCCTTTGGCTAACTCCTCAAGGAGCCCAGTCTGAGACTGGGTCACAACTCTTCAGAGCTGATGTGTTTGAAGCTGGTTACATTACTTTGTTTTCATGGAAAAGAAGAAAATCATTTTTCTAAGCCTATTTCAGGCCAGGTTTTTGGTTGTTGTTTTGTTTGGGGTTTTCTTTAAATTAAATAAAAGTATTAGACCTTAGGTAGGCAGGGGGAAAAAAAGAGCTTAGCAGCTTTTTTTGACATTAAACTGTATTAATTTCATCTCTGAATGAAATTGTCCACTTCAAGTAGGCTGAAGGTGTGAATATGATTGTTGGTCTTGGGCTCCAAGTCATCCAGGGGATGTAGAGCCACTCATCCATGATGAGCAGTTTGAAGTTCTCTTGTTGTTGGTCCCAAAGGTCTGCTTATAGCTTTTTTTTTCCCATCAAGGAATCCTAGATGATAACCAGACTGTAAGGACATAACCTAAATTACCAGGAAGGGGTAGGGTGATGCTCAGTGGTCACCAAGATGTTGATAACAGCAGTCAGCAATTGCTAGAGTTTACTCCTTATTTTGTGTTCAGGCTGGAAGTTTATCCATTTAAATATGCATGAAAATCAATATGTATAGACAAAAAGCTGTTTGCATTGGCCTCTTTAGCTACTGTGAGTGTAATCTCAAGTGCTTTCTCCAAGACAGTATTTAAAGATGAGGAAATGGGGCCGTCACAGATTCCCTCAGGAGCCTGCTCCAGAGACTGATGGAAACCCAGTGCAGTGAAGTCACAGCTCAGGCTGGTGATGGTAAGGAAGCTGTAAGGCATTTGATCTCACCTCTTCCTCTCCATTCCCAGAGCTGTGTTCCCACAGTGTTGATGGCAGAAAATGAAACATGATGACAATTATGACCGTGGCACTTTTTAACATGGGAATTCCTCCTTCAGAACTAGAGCTATTATTCTTTTTAAAGACAAAATCATTCATATTCCCACTTCTGTGTTCCTGCCAAGCCTGCAGAGGCAATGGATCAGGGAGAGACAGAGCTGGTGTACACATGGCTTAAAGAGCAACCTCATAGAGTATTGAAGTCCACAGAGATTTTCTGTCCTTCAGTGATGCAGAAAAAAAACAACACCTGGTCTTCAAGCCCAGCTCCAGCTCTCAAGGATTGTCAGCTAGTCAGTGTCACACTTTGCTTTTGCCTGCTTCTGGCCATTAGCTGTAATCCTAAACTGAATGCAGAACTAGTTGTAGGTGCAGGATGTTAACTCAGCACTCTGTTTCACTGAGGAGAAGGTTTCTCCCAAGTATCCTCATGAGTAGAGCAGATCCCTAAGAGGATCAGCCTTAGGAGAGGCTTTCCTGCCCTGTTTGCTTAGAGGGTACAAGGGAATTGGCAAGTAACTCTTCCCAGAATCTGTTAAAGCCACCAAATGTTGCTGGAGCTTTACCTGTAGTTCAGAAGTCTCATTGCTAAAAACACATCAATAAATGAAAGCAGAGCAGTGACTGTGTGGAGGTCACCACAGCTTCATCACCTGTGGGTGATGGTCCAAGTGGTAGCTCCTTCCTTCTAAAGAAGGTGTGACAACCACTAAACCTTTCATGGTGTTCTTCTTGAGGCCAATTTCCCTCTGTCTAAAACTTTAACATGGAGTTCCACAAATCTGTGAGAGAAGGAAGACATTTTCCCCAGGGAGGGTGGTGAGAGCCTGTCCCAGGCTGCCCAGAGAGATGGGAGGTGTCCCATCCCTGGAACCATCCCAGCTCAGGTTATCTGGGGCTCTGAGCAACCTGCTGTAGTTGCAGATGTCCCTGCTGGCTGCAGGGGGTTGGATGAGTTGACCTTGGAAGGTTCCTTCAACCCAAACCATTCTATGATTGTATTAGGTATTAACTAACCCCTAACCTGTAACTGAGCTGTTCTGTGACACCCTTCCCAAGCTGAGGAATCTGATCACTTGTCACTGGCCTAACTCTTCTTCACACTGTGGTGTTGGGCACTGTGCAGTTTGCTAGTCCAGGTCTTGTTGTTGCCAGGAGTTTCATCCTCCAGAGATGCTGTGTTATGTGTGCAGAGTGATTTACTCACAGGAGTTTGCTCTCCTTTACTGAATGCCCCTTTAACATCAAAATAGGATTTAAGAAGTCTTTTAAAAAGAGCAAATTGTGGGTTTTATTTTTATTTACAAGCTTCTAGGGGTTCAAGGTTACTAGGTCAGATCAAAGCTGTTGCTGTTGGAGCTCCATTGTGTAGGAATGATTTATGGAAGGAACTCTGTCAGATAGACTTTATCATGGCCTCTAAAGAACTTTAGGAAAGATGCTGAGCTGAGCTGAGCTGCACTGCACTTCCCAGGCACTCACAGATTTCCAAGGCTCTGCTGGCTCAGCTAAAGACTAATTACAAATTAGTTTGCTGATTATTAGAAAAGGAAGATTTCTGGAGAGCTGGTAGCTGGAACACGGGGGTGAGAAAAGCTCATCATGGCTTCTGCTTGTGGGAGTTATAAACCTTGGATATTCCTGCAGATATTAAAAGTCTGGAGAGAGGGATGTGAGTTCAGAAGGTTGCTGCAGCTGCTTGGAAGGAGGCAGGCAACAGCAGAAGAGCTGACTGAAATAGTGTTGGGGGCCTGCCAGGGATGGGAAGGGATGCTGAAATAGGAAGAGAAGCTTGTAGGGGTGAGAAGGGATGCTGAAATGGGAAGGGATGATGGTAGGGATGATGAAATGGGAAGAGATGCTAGTAGGAATGGGTTGGGATGCTATCAGAATGCTGTCTGGAGACAAGGGCACTGCCATGAGCCCTCTGAGAAGGAGGAAAGGCTCTCTGAGGAGAGTTAACCAAGAGCTACCCCTTGCCTTTGAAGGGTAAGCACCACCTCCACAAATAGCTGTTGAGAACTGCTGTAGAGGGTGCAGAAGAAGAGTCTCTTGTTGTCTACACACACTTTATTTTCCATACCCATTAATAGAGAATTGTGGATGAGGTCTGCATGAGTTTTCATGACTCCTGCAGCTATATCTACATGCTTTAACAAGAAAGGACTTCTCTGGACTAGAGCAGGTCAAATTCAGTTGATGACACCCCCAATCTGGGGATTTCAAGAGCTCCAAGAAACCCTCCCTTCTTAAATTGCTAATCTTAACCCCAAAATATTTAATTAATATGATAACCTTCCATACCAGGACCCTGTTTGTGAACAACTGTAGGCATGTTCCACTACCTGAAACCCTTTTTTCACTTGGGCCAAACCCCATTGGAATATCTTCTCCTCTGTTTTTAAGAGCACTGAATCAGCTTCTCCCTGGCTTGCCTTTGATTGGTCTTCATTTTAACTACAGACCCTCCACAAATGATGATGCTTAGTTGCAGTCTTCTATGCAGGCCAGGTTTGGGTACTTTACAGATCAGAGGTGGAAAGTAGGAATCAATACTTCCCATAATCTAATGAGATATTTTATTACCCCACTCTGCTGCTACCTTCATGGTAAAACTCCTGTTGACTTCCATGGGAGGAGGAAGAAACCTGAAATATCCATGTGTGCTACAGTCACTGACGTTACTTGCTCTTAAAATAATTCCTTTCCCACACTTGACTGACACCTTTATTGAGGCAAGTCTTAATTATCAGTCTCCTCTGAGCAGTTCCTGTTAAAAGCTCTCTTCAGGAACACCCAAACTGTGAGATGTCAGCACAGCTCCCAGGCACAGAGTGGAAAATAATTGAGCATGTTGTGAGCAGCTGGGGGTCAGGTCTTGGATCCTGGGACCTTCTGACAGTCTTGGGTGGTGCTTGCTCATTGATTTATTGGGATCCACAAGAAAAGGTGGGGAACAATGGTTAATAAAGCAAATTGTTGCCTCCTTTCCCCATGCTGTAAAATAGAAAAACCTCCAAAGAACAACAAGCAAAGCTCAGAAAAATGAACAATTCCATCCCTAAAGCTTTGGATGTTTTTTAATCTGCTTTAAAATGTACATTTTATGCTCAATTCCTCTCACTCTGGGAGAAGCTTGATAAGAAGCACTGCTATCTCCCACCCCCTTCTCTGGATAAACCAGGACATAATTGCACACCATTCAATCTGGACAGATCTAACTAACCCTCTTCTATCTCCAGCCATTTACAGAGGGGGAAGGAGGCTGAGTTGTCACATCAGAAAGCCCTGGTGAACATTCTGAGGACTTCTTTGTGGGACACTGCTGTAAATATCTTTGATGGCTGGTCAGGCTCTAGGAACAATTGCTTCCAGTTGGTTGGAACTGACAGGGGATGCTGCCCGTGCAGCCCTCCACAGCTGTCAGCCTCGGAGGTGGAGAGGTGATTGACCAAGAAACGAGGGCCACCAGCAGCTGCGGTGGCTGGAGGGCTGCAGGAGCTGCGGGAGAGGTTCGGAGCTTGTCTCCAGCAGAGGGCAGCGACAGACAGAAGCTCACCCGAGTTTACCACCTCTCAGGTAGGTGAGGTGGCAAATGTCAGCGTGGGGAGGAAGCTCTTGTGGGCACACAAACAGTTTGATTAGGTAGTTTAATGACAGTTGGGATGAAGAGCTCTGTCAGCATCAGTCAAAGCACAGAGAGCTTCCTCCAAGGATCAGAGAATCATTGAAACATAAAATCATTATGGTAGGAAAAGACCTCTGAGATGATCCAGTCCAGCCAGCCAAGAAAGAGACTGAAGAAGAAAGAAACCAAAGTGTGAGTACAGTATCTGATAAGGATATTTGCACTTGGGATAATCTAGTGACTTGATGATGGCTGAGGACCTTACCACTGATCTCACCACCCCAGGCCACTTAAAATGTTTCATTTACAATTCCTCTTTTTTCTGACCTGGAAACTATTGTGGAGCATTTTTCTTCCAGGTTTTGCTCTTGTTCACCTGCATTTGTTTACTGCCCATACCCAAACCCTATTTTCCTCAGCTCTGTCCCTGGGTGCCATCCCTCACACAGCCTGGTGAAGAATCTTTCCTCCCATCTCGGGAATCTGCCCTCCAAGCTGCATGTCCTCTGAGACACCCATGAGTATGAGGACTACCAGCAGACAACTGTTGTGCCTAAAATCAATAGAACTAGTGGCCCTGGAGCATCTGTGGGAGGAGGAAAGGCTGAGAGCCCTGGGGCTGCTGAGCCTGGAGAAGAGCAGCCCCACAGGGGAGCTGCTCCATGCTGAGCAAGAGCTCAAGGACAGAAGGCAAGAGGCTGGGGCCAGACTCTGCTCAGTGGTGCCCAGGGACAGCCCATGGGACACTGGGCACCAACTGGCATCCAGGAGGTTGCAGCTGAGCAGGAGGAGAAGCTTGTTTGGTGTGAGGGTGTTGGAGCCCTGGCCCAGGCTTTGCAGAGAGGCTGTGGAGTCTCCTTGTGTGGAGAGATTGCCAAGGCAGCTGGAGGTGACCCTGGGCAAGCTGTTGTGGGTGACCTGGCTAGAGCAGGAGGGTTGGACTGGATGATCCACAGAGGTCCCTTCCAACACTTACCATGCTGGGATTTGGGGATTCAGTAACAGGGAGTGTAAGTAAAGAAAGGAATAAAGTCTCCCTGATGGCTTTTATTTGGAGGTTGGACAATTTGATGCAAACTGTCTCTTTTTTCTTTCTTAATTTCAAAGAAAATTGTGTCTTCTTCATTTCCTGGAAGTCTGGATGAAGCCTAAAAACACATGAACTTTTCTTCTTGATTATCTAGTTCTGCTAACTAATGCAATCAACTTTTTTTGGTATAAACATTAACATGGAAGTGTCAGACAGAAGATGAGTGGAGCTGCTACAGAACCTCTCAGACCTAGGGAGGGCAGGCTAAATCTTTTCATAATTACATGGGGGAGATTACATCAATTTTACTAGCAGGTCTTTGCAGACCATCAGATTTTTAACCAAGGGATTACAGAGGATTTGAAACCAGCTTGGAAATGCAGTTTGTGATGACAAGTCAACAAATCCTTGCTGAGAGAGAAACTAATATACTGCCTAGGATGCTGCTGGATGTATACAAAGAAAACCCAACCAATCCTCTGCTATTTAGCTTATTTGCCTGAATTAGCTCAGCTTCAGCATCAGTGTTCCAGTTATGGAGCTAAAAGGGTTTGTCTACCTTTATCTCCCACAAACAAAGCAATGATATGGCTTTGGGGTGCAATTTGTTCTGCTAATGATGCCAACACTGACTTGATTCATACAACTTTGGTCTTTTTGGGTTTATTGCAGGACTTGTAGGAAGTCTCACACCATTTTATTGTCAGCATCTAAATCCTAGCAAGAAGAACAATCTTTGCACAGTCATTTCCTCTCTCTACTACCTATTACCTCTACAACTAAAAAACCTCTCAATAATTGTTCTGTAAGCAGATTGACCATTTTTTTTCCACTGCCCCACCCCAGTCAATTGGTTGATTGCTTACTAATTAGCATGATTATCAGAATTTCCTAGCCCACCTATCCTGTGGAAGTGACCTACATTTGTAATTAATAACTTCATCACCACCTCTTCCTTTTCTCCTTGTTGTGCCTCTGAGACATGAAGTCTACATGAGACCACTAACAAAAAATATCAGTATAAGCAGTGTACCTGACATCCCCACCACAACTGTTTTCATTCCTGCTGTTTAATAAACATTTTTCTACTAATGAGAGTAACTTTAGTCCATGTATATTACTTGTTTGGTACAAATAAGAAAACATCAAGTGCATTTCTCACCAACATTTCCTGGTTTGGAGCTTAAAGAAACCACACTTTGTACCTTGCTGGCATGACCCACTAGTAGATTTAATAGTTGAAGACCTTAAAGATCTTTTCCACCCTGAAGGATTCTATGATCCTAAATTTAGGATGATAAGAATGATTTGCTCATTTTAATTTACCTCTTTCATGGACTTGCCAGTGTTAATGGACTCAATGACCTTAGAGGTCTTTGCCAACCTTAATGATTCTATGAATTGCATGGCAAAATCTCAATTAGATGAGCTGGATTTAAATGCATCTCTGTGGCTATATAACAGCAACAACAGAGTTATAATACTATTTAGTAAATATTTGATCTGAACCTCTCAGGAGGTGATGTAAGGTGGCTGAAACATGAATGTACCTCCTTGGAGATGTGAATGTCAGGTGTCTGCAGAGTGCCCTGGGGTTGGCACAGCCTTCCCAGTGTCACCACTCACAAACACATCTATTTATGTGCAAACATATGTATATTTACAGTTACACCTAAAGCAGCCCAGGGGAGGGCATTTTTAAGGCATAAACATGCGGGTTGATTTTTTTTTTCCTGCCGCATCCATCCAGGCTCGGGAGGGATGTATCCCATCCAGGGACGGGGGTCAGAAACCCTAAGTGGTCTTTCCCAAAGGAAAGTCCTTGGGAAGGGCGGGGGGGAGGAGGGCGTAGTAGCTGCTTCTCCAGTGGTTGCGCTGGGCTCCTCCCCCTCCTCCTCATCATCACCATCCTCCTCCTCCTCCTTCTCTCCCCCCTAGCAGCTCACAGCCAGGCGTGAGGCTGCTTAGTGTGGTCCTCCCCCCCTCCATTTCTATTTTATTTTCTATTTTTAATCCTTTATTTATTTTTTTGCCATGGCTGCACACACTGAGGTAGCCACATGAGAGTGCTCCGGTGTGGGAACCGGAGCATCCCCGGGAGGGCTGAGCCTTCCTCTCCGGGCACACACACATGCACATACACACACGCTGCTGCTGGAAGTGTTTCTCCACGGGGATTAGCAACCGCTTCTAGCTCTCTTTATTCTCTCCCTCCTTCCTTCTCCATCATCCTCCTCTCCATCCAACGCTTGGCTGACNCCTTTTACCCATTCCAGTTCCCATTCCTGCGCTCCCAGCGTGTGGGAAGCGCTGGGCGGGTTGGAGGTTGCTGTGAATTGTTGAGTGCGTGGAAAGAGAAATAATTTTTAAAAAATTAAAAATGAGCTTTTTTTCGCTTGGGTAGGGAACGTGTGCGGTGTTAAACGGGGCAACGGGAGGACTAGCACTCCCCTCAACATCCCCCCGCCCCATCGTTTGCTGCATCATTGAAACGAGTGATTTCTAGCTGGCCTTGCTTTGCCTTCTGGGTTTCTATCCACACAACCCCCCCCCCTCGCCAAGGGTTGTTTAGCAGCCGCCGAGGATTGTGAGCTTCCTTCTTTACTACGGGAGAGGAGAGGCGAGGAGGGGGAAGTCATAGCTCCGGGCTCGTCCCTGGCTCCGCATCCCTCCGCTCCCCCTCGGCATGCCTTCGGTCCTGGCTCCGCATCCCTCCGCTCCCCCTCGGCATGCCTTCGGTCCTGGCTCCGCATCCCTCCGCTCCCCCTCGGCATGCCTTCGGTCCTGGCCCCGCATCCCTCCGCTCCCCTTCGGCATGCCTTCGGTCCTGGCCCCGCATCCCTCCACTCCCCTCTAGCATCTCTTGGTTCTGGCTCCATGTCCCACCGCTTCCCTCCCTCCCCCAACATCTCTCTGGTTCTCCCCCAGCATCTCTTCACATCTCCCGCCCCAGCACCTTTTGGTCCTGACTCCGCATCCCTCCTGTCCCCTTCAGCATCCCTTTTCTCCCTGCCAGCATCTCTCAGTCCTGGCTCCACACCCCTCCGGTCCCCCCTAGCATCTCTCGGTCCTAAGTCCGCATCCCACTGGTCCCAACCCCTGGTCCCAGTCCCAATCCCGGGTCCTTCCTCCGGGTCCCTGCCCCGCATCCCTCTGTTCTTTCCCCGCATCTCTCCGATCCCAGTCCCGCGCCGGCCACCCCCTCGGTGTCTCTTGGTCCTGGTCCCACATCCTTCTGGCCCTGCATCCCTCCGGTCCCGCATCCCTCCGGTACAATCCTGGCTTCGCGTCCTTCCCCTCCACTCCCGCATCCCTCCATCCCCCGCAGCCCCATGCGGGCTCCACCACTCCTTGTCCCCTGTTTTTCGGGGCCAGTTGTTCCTCATTTCCCTTCTGGGCAGGCAGAATTTTCACCTCCATCCGTCGGGACCGAGATCCCAGGAGGAAGAGTGGCCCCTGCTGCCCCCCCCCCCCCCCCCCCTTAC
>VWZX01010251.1:112520-160033 GCA_013399015.1 Galbula dea
CCCCCAAGCTTTCAGTCAGGTCCCTTATGTAATTATTCCTTTTTTTACACATTATTTCAATTTTTTCCTCTCCTTGTTGCTGTTACTAAACCCAGCTCAGGATGCTGGCAAGGAATGGTCACCCCATGCTTGGCTCTGGAGGTTTTATTTGAGCCAAGAGGGAAAAATGATGGAGTAATTAATATATAACAGGGAGCACTTGGGATTCACACCTCTCATTGATTTGGGATAATCCTGATTCACTGCTGTTGTTCCCTACACCTTTCAGAGATGGGCAAATAGGCAGAAAGACCAAAAATAAGGAGAAATAGTAGCCAAAAATGGTGAGAAATGCAGTGTGTGAAGTTACTCATGAAACAAAAAGTAGTTGTTTAACCTTGGAGCTACTTAGAAGTCATTGTAGATGTCCTGGTAGGCATTGTGTGTGCTCAGTCAGTTGCATTTGGGTTGTGGTTTGGGGTTAATGCACCCTTAAAAAGGCAACGTGAGTTTGGTGGTGAGTAGCCACTAGAAGGTTTTGCACCTTACTCTAGAGATGCTCCCACACTGGTCAGTGCTCTCCCTGCTCCAGAATCCCAGAGGCTGAAGGGTGGATATTTAAAGGTGAATGTAGTGCTGATAGTGATGGGAAAATTAGGGATTCTGGATGGCAGCAACATAGGTCCTCGCTGCTGTCCTCCTCGGGGGCTGCCTGGCTGCTGTCCTCCTTGGGGCTGCCTTGTCTAGCTGATACTGTGTATTTCAGAACTACTAGAATCAGTGTGAATGAATGAGATCATATGGGAGTAAAATGTGCTGCTTGTAAGAGAGAGAATCAAATAGCTTCAAAATGAAGACTACCAGCAGGGTGTTGGGGACCCTCCTCATTGTAGGGACCCTCCTGAACAAAAGTCTTCCTCTTTGTTTTCTCCACCAGAACTCGATGTACTCCATACACTTGATATAATTCCAGGCTCCTTCTTCTCTGTCTCTGGTGGGATTAACCCTTGCAAACGCCTCAGTGGAGTCAGTTTGTGTTGGGCTTGGCAGTGTCAAGGCTTCCTGTCAAGGCATCCCTGACCAGGGCTGCCAGGAGCTGCGCTGTTGTCACCTGGAAAACCACAAATGGTCTCCATGGATAATTAATGCAGCAGTATAATAAATTGAAGGCAATTCTGTAGTGAGGAGCAGTAGAGGAGCTTCCATGGAGGCTTTTTGTTGTTGTTGTTGTAATTTTCAGTCTGGTTTCATGCCATCCATTAACTCCAGTTTTCACCCAGATTCCTGAATCCCAGCATGGTTAGGGTTGGAAGGGATCTCTGGGCATCACCCAGTCCAACCCCCCTGCTCCAGCAGGGTCACCCACAGCAGCTTGCCCAGGGTCACCTCCAGCTGCCTTGGCAATCTCTCCACACAAGGAGACTCCACAGCCTCTCTGCAAAGCCTGGGCCAGGGCTCCAATACCCTCACACCAAACAAGCTTCTTCTCCTGCTCAGCTGGAACCTCCTGGATTCCAGTTTGTGCCCAATGCCCCTTGGGCTGTCCCTGGGCACCACTGAGCACAATCTGGCCCCAGCCTCTTGCCTTCTGTCCTTCAGCTCTTGCTCAGCATTGAGCAGCTCCCGTCTGGGGCTACTCTTCTCCAGGCTAAGCAGCTTCAGGGCTCTCAGACTTTCCTCCTGCCAGGGATGCTCCAGTGCCCTCAGCATCTTCCTAGCTGATCCCCTCAGACTGGTGTTTCTGTTTCAAGAATCTAGATCTCGAGGCACTTTACCATGAGATAGTTTATGTAGCTCTCAATCTCCATCACCAAACTCCACATTTCTCTACTCTATTTTCTCTCAGGACTTCCAAAGGCTGAGTTTTTGGGGGTTTGTTGGTTGCTTCTTTTTTTTTTTCTTTCTTCCTAGAGGGCACAGAGCTGATCCTTGTCCTCCTCTCATGCCAAATGTTGCACTTGTGCACAAAGCTCATCCAAAGGAACCTGAAAAGGGGAATCTCCATGGTAACGAGAGAGAGAGGATTTTCTCCTTCACCATAGGTCAGGACTAGATGCCTATCCTTTCCTTAACTCCTAGCAGCATTCCTTGGCACCTTCCCAGTTCTGGTTAGTTAATTAGTTAATTAATTTCTTCTGGGATTTGCTTGTGCTGTTGTCTCGTGGTTCCAGGAAGCTGCTCCTGAGAATGATGCTGGATGGGGTGAGCACAGCCTCAGGGGCTCTCTCTGCTCCTTGCACCCTCCTTCTCCTTCCATCAGATGTCAGGGTTTGGATGATTTCACTGTGAGATTTCAGGAAATAACTTGTTTTCATAGAATGACAGACTGGTTTGGGTGGGAAGGGACCTTTCAAGGTCATCTAGTCCAAGTCCCCTGCAGTCAGCAGGGACATCTGCAACTAGAGCAGGTTGCTCACAGCCCCAGACAACCTGAGCTGGGATGGTTCCAGGGATGGGACATCTCCCACCTCTCTGGGCAACCTGGGACAGGCTCTCACCACCCTCAGCTCAGAAAATTTCTTCCTTCTCTCTAGTCTAAATCTCTTTTAGTTTCAAACCATCAGCCCTTGTCCAGTCCCAACAAGTCCTGACAAAAAGTCTGTCCCCATCTTTCTTCTATGCCCTTTAAGTACTGGAAGGACACAATAAGGTCTCCTTGGGGCCTTCTATTCCCCATCAGGTTCTTGATGTGGAGACCAGTCTTGGCTCTAACTGTAAGACCTGACATATCCGCCCTCCTTACCCCCTTTGAGATGGAAGGGTGGTCATCTTCTTTCTCTCTCTTTTATTTGTCTGTACTCAGTTTTGAACAGTTTCCCTTTGGTGTCTCAGAGGTTGTGGAGCAGCTAAAGCAGTCTGGGAGTAGGATTTGACTGTATTTCTTTTGAGTCATATATGATACCAGGTTGGCTGATGGAGATATTCATGATAAAATAGTTTCTTTTGCCCTGACTCTGTCATTGCATCCCACCAGGGGAGGTTTAGGTTGGACATGAGGAACAATTTCTTCCCCAAAAGGGTTGTCAAGGCCTGGCCCAGGCTGCCCAGGGCAGTGGTGGAGTCACCATCCCTGGAGGGGTTTTAAAGCCCTGGAGATGTGGTGCTGAGGGAAATGGTTTAGTGGTGACCTGGCAGTGCTGGTTAATGGTTGGACTTGAGGATCCTAAAGGTCTCTTCCAACCAAAATCTAGCAAGAACAGTTACCCAGAGGGGGGTGCTTATGAGGGTCATTGCTGGGGTTGGCTTGTTCCTTCTCTTCTTCGAAGGCTTACCTGGACCACATCTCTGTCCAAGCTAAGATGAGGTGAACTCCTTTTATTCCAGGTTAAACCTTTAACTGAAGAATATGCTGTGTTTTCTACTCCCCTTTTCCTTTCTCCATGGTGTTTTTGTAGCTAAGATCTCAGGAGAATCTATCAAAGAGTTCTTTTAATGCCTCCCTTGGGCTGGTGGTGCACCAGGTCTCTCTGGGCACATTTCCAGTTCTTTTGCTTTTCCCTCTGACATAAATTGGGATAATTTGAAAACATCTGCTAGAGGAACCATCTTAATACAAGACAGCAATCATCATTTGTCACCCAGCAATATGTCATCAGTGACTCTGGAGTTGGAAGACAGCTGCTAATGCTGACTTTAGCCTTCCTCACTGTCGCATTGGCAGGTTGTCTGGAGCCACACTCCGCAGTGCTTGGAAATCAGCTCCACCTTTCTGTAGCTCTGTGGGATGGAGCAGTTCCCTTTGTCATGTGGAAATCTGCTCAAGAAACCCCAATGATGGCAGCTAGCACACTCCCAATCTGGCTTTTATCTATGCATATATATTTTGAATAGTTATCTGTGAAGCTTTTCCTTTAAGTTTTATATTACAGAATGACAGAACTCTTTTGGTTGGAAGAGACCTTTCAGATCATCAAGTCCAGCTGTTAACCCAACACTGGCAGGTCATCACTAACCCATTTAAGAACACATGCAACTAGTTATGTTGATCTCACATGAAGAGTTTTTTCACAGCATGGTGTTCAAGGTGGCAAGAGAAGATGTCTCCAAAATAAGTTAGGCAGGGTTATGTCCTCCTTCCTGTACAGAGATGCTGAGTTGTTCTTGGAATTATTGAATCACAGAATGGCTTGATTTGGAAGAGACCTTGAAGATCATCAAGTGGAGCCCTTAACCAGCACTGCTAGGCCACCACTAAGGCATGTCCCTCAGCACCACATCTCCAGGGCTTTAACACTCTTGAACCACGTGACTTGGCAGTGTGGGTTAATGGTTGGATGTGATGATGACCTTAAAGGTCTCTTCCAACCGAAGTAATTGTATGATAAACTCAAGAGGAATTCTACACTGAAGAGAGAACTTTTTTTCCCCCACATTTGGATCTCCCTCTTCCTTGGAAAAAGAACAAATGCAGATTTTATTTTCTTTCAAAAGACAGAACTGAAGTTACTGATATTGCCCTCAGGAGCCATCCCTGCCTGGTGGCCAAACCAGCTGCATACCTTCAGCCCAGAAAAAAAGACTTGTTTTTAATTCCTGAAGTATTACAGATTTATTCAATGTGAAAGCTATGATTACCTCTTCAACTGGGGGTGGGGTTTGGTGGTTTTGTTCCCCTAGCTGATAAAAACTCCTCCTTTGTAGATTTGGTTGCACACCCATGTCCTTCATCAGCCATGCAGGTTGAAGTGAATTCATTTCACTTTGGCTAGAAGTGTGAGTTGATATTTCTCTGTAAAAATGAGCATGTTTTCCACTGGTTTTTTCCCCCTCCCAACTTGCCAAGTTCTGTGGTGTTTTCTACCACCCAGAGAAGGTGCATGGTCTGATCTCCAGGGCTTTACACCTCTAGAGCATGAGACAAATTCACCCCGTGGGAATCTTCACACTGCATTCTGCAGAGAGAGTTGTACAGAGAATTATAGATTAACAAAGGTGTTTATGCATGAAGAGAATCACTTGTTGGCTGTATCATATGCTAATGATTTCTCAGTCAAGGGGCAAAAACTGGCTGTGGAGAGACCTTCTGCCCAACAGAAGTATTCTGATGAGCTCAACTGAAAGGGCATTTGCTGGTCTAGATGTGTGGTGAAGTTCTTGCATACTGTTGGTCTTCAGATGAAGTGTGTTTTCAGAAGAAGGGATATCTTTAGAAATCAGGCTCAGGACAGATGGATAATCAATAAACTAAACTAGGAAGTAAGATAAAATAGAAAATAAAACAGAATTTGCATGTTTCTACCACCAGATTTTATCAATGGCAGATTTAGGCAAAAGATCTGGAAATGCCATTCCCATTTTTACAAAGCCAAGTGGAGATAAAAAAAAAAAGAGTTGGTTAGTGATGAGATCTGCCATGCAGGAAGAGAAAAGCTAAAGACAAGGAAGTTCTGCAGCAGTCAAGTGCTTTGGCCATCTACAGAGCAGGTATTATGTCACGTGCTCCTTATACCAGTGCCTTGTGAAGCAAAATCATTAAGCTCTTCTGTTCAGTCACCTTCCAGAGGAAGTTTCTGGCAGAACCAAGGCACAATGTGAGTGGAACTTCAAGTTCTTGACTAGTCTTCAGCTGACTTGTTGAATATGAACTGCAGGAGGAGGTTGCCTGCTCTGTAAAAAGCTGTAGGAGGTTTGGAGTGGTGAGCACCAACTGGTCAAGGCCATGAGGGAAGGTGTTTTTCCTAGGAAGAAAAGAAATGCAGCAGAAACTTTTGTGTGTTACACTTGTAGAGACCTTCTGAAGGACAAAAGTATCTGTGAGGAGATTATTCAAGGGCTGCAGTCTTTCTACAAGAATTGGGAGAAATTTGAGGGTCACTTGGAGGGTGCCAGAGTACTGGCCCAAGCTGCTCAAAGAGGCTGTGGAGTCTCCTAGTGTGGAGAGGTTGCCAAGGCAGCTGGAGGTGACCCTGGGCAAGCTGCTGTGGGTGACCCTGATGGAGCAGGGGGGTTGGACTGGGTGATCCCCAGGGGTCCCTTCCAGCCCCAACCATGCTGGGATTCTGTGAGATTAATCACATCACATTTCTTTAGCCTAGATTTCAGGACAAAACTCAGCAGAGCATGGAGATAAGGAGAGAAAGGAAAGTTCTTCTTGGTGCCCATTTCAGTTTCTTTTGGAACTAAACAGAAAAATTTTACATAAGATGAGAAGAAAACTGGGGGCTTCAGCTCTATGTGTCCAACAATCAATTCTCCAGCAGATTTTGCACATCTATACAAGCTATAACTTGCTTTTTTTTTTTGCTGTTCAGCTTCTCTGTGGTTTGCTTTCTGAACTGCTATAGGACCAGAAAGAATTAGATCATTTTCCCAAGGGCTTAGTCTTACTAAGAACAGAGAAACTGATATGTGGAAAAGCTCATAACTGTAAATCTGATTTGTTAAAAGCTTCACTATTATTAATCTGTAATGGTGTCATGCTAAAGTTCATTTTCCTGTTTAATGCAGTATGTCATTCAGAACAAATCCTCCTGATGTTCTGTGTGCAGCTCCCCGTGATCTCTGAGATATTTCCTTGGTGCAAGATAAAATGCTGGAACCTGAGGCTATTGCAGGAAAGTCCAGGGTTTTATTCTATGTTATTGCAAATGAAGAGACACTGATTAATAATTTGGATGTGGATTTTCACTTGGTTCAACTCTATTAAAGCTGTGGAGATGTGGTGCTGAGGGGCACGGTTTAGTGGTGACCTGGCAGTGCTGGGTTAACAGTTGGACTGGATGATCTTAAGGGTCTCTTCCAACCAAAACCATTCCATGAGTCTATGATCTGTTGGTTCTTGCCTTAGCATTGAGTCTAGCCATGAACTGCTGCTCTTCTCCTTCTTCCTTCCATAGCCAGTTCCTGGCAGCTCCTGTCTACACTAGCAGTGTGGTTGGTAAAGGTGGAGCACATCTTTAGGCTTCTATATGCTTGAATTTAAGTTCAAGTTAGGACTGACTTTTGGCTGGGGATTTTTCTTCCCCTCAACCAGAAGGAGAACAGAAATGAGAGAATGAGTTTCCTTTTAAACCCTTCTTTTCCCTGATGCTAACCTCTCCCTCCTCTGGTGGTGTAGAGGAGGCTGGGGAGGAGCTGAGACACTTGGAAGATTTTCTCTTGTCTTTCTGGTGGAACAAATGAGAACCTCAAGGAGGAAGCATGAATTCTCTGTCCAGATACTTTTGTTTCCCACTAGCACAGTTACACTTCACTCATATTTTTGATTAGGGAAAGGAAATGGTATTTTTTTAAGCAGTTTGATCTAGGCAGATCTACATCTCCAGATGGTTACATAGCCAAGAGGTTATTGAGGATACCAGGATGGATGGCTGAATAAATAAATAAAATGTGACTATAATAGGGCTGTGCTGTAAAATCTAATAGGATAAATATTTCTTCTACCACTAGCAGAGCTAATTTATTAGTACAGTTTGGTATCATGGATAAGATGAATTCTGGTTTAGTGGGTGCAAACAAATTGCTTTTCTATTTGTGTAGGAAGAGATTACTCAAAGCTGAGCACAGGCTTTGTGTGATGCTGAGATGCTTGTGTTAGAGAATCAAATCTATTTCTTTATATGGGGTTTTTGGGGGTTAAAAAAAGGTTAATCTTTCAGCACATGCCCTTTAAGCAATCATCAGCCAATATTTACTTCAGAAGCCAAGAGAACACTTCTTGATCCAAGTGAATCTCAGTAGCAAATCACTCTGGAGCAGACAGCATCCTACTGACATTAGATACTGATACTGGTGTGTAAACCAAGTCACAGAATCCCAGCATGGTTGGGGTTGGAAGGGACCTCTGGGCATCACCCAGTCCAACCTCCCTGCTCCACCAGGGTCACCCACAGCAGCTTGCCCAGGGTCACCTCCAGCTGCCTTGGCAATCTCTCCACACAAGGAGTCTCCACCGCCTCTCTGCAAAGCCTGGGCCAGGGCTCCAACACCCTCACACCAAACAAACTTCTCCTCCTGCTCAGCTGCAACCTCCTGGCTTCCAGTTGGTGCCCAGTGTCCCTTGGGCTTTCCCTGGGCACCACTGAGCACAGTCTGGCCCCAGCCTCTTACCTTCTGTCCTTCAGCTCTTACTCAGCATTGAGCAGCTCCCCTGTGGGGCTGCTCTTCTCCAGGCTAAGCAGCCCCAGGGCTCTCAGCCTTTCCTCCTGCCACAGATGCTGCAGTGCTCTCAGCATCTTCCTGTGCTCTGCTGGACTCTCTCCAGCAGTTCCTTGTCTCTCTGGAGCTGGGGAGCCCAGAGCTGGACCCAGGACTCCATAGGTGGCCTCTTTAGGGCAGAGTAAAGGAGAAAGAGAACTTCCCTTGGCCTGCTGCTCACACTCTTCTGAATGCACCCCAGGAGACCATTGCCCTTCTTGCTCACAGAGGCACTTTGCTGGTCCATGCTTAGTCACTTTCCAGTTTGTTCATCTGTGACATGAGTTTCCAGAAGCTCAGCTCCCTGCTGGGTGTCTTGTGGAGTGGGATAGAAAAAATGTTAATCCACAATCTTAGAAAGAAAATGTTACGTGGATTGGTCAGGATGGGAACTGCACATCTGATCTGGGTAAAGGAGTAAATAAAGAGGGAAAGTCATTTGCCTTCTCTCTTTGAATTTCCAGTTTGGTCATGGGTTGTTGCCCACAGTTTTATGGAACCTGATCATGAATTCCCTTCTTAGGAGATTCCATTATCATCTTTACAATCTACTAGCTAAAGGAAGCAAATGAAGTCACTGGAGCTTCTCTCCAGCTGAGTTTGTGTGTGGGAAAATGAGGTGTGGCAAATGTAGTAGTAAAGGTTATTTTCCTAATCATTTTGGGGGTTTTTTTTGGAGCTTACATAGAGATCTTTTAAGAGGCAGGATTAATTTTGTTGTGTTTACTTCTAGGTCCAAATATTTTTTTGAAAGTAGGATGACATTAGTCATGCTTCATCTAATAACTACTGTTAGCTAACTCTGCTTGTGTCTAATAATTGTGAAATTAAAGTACAAATATACTGGAGAAAATACTCTGTTAAGAAACCCCAGAAAATACTCAAACCCATCTATTTTATCAAAATGGATCCAGGAATGGAAGTGAGTTAATGCTAGATTCAAGTGTGTATAAATGTAAATAGAGAGAACCTAGTTTTGTTAGGGAATTACCATTTTTCCACCTTCTAGTATTTAGAGATTGTTAAATTTTGTCTCACCTCAGATTTTTATGTGGTTTTTTTTTTTTCCTGAGGAAGAGAAGGATAAAGGGTAATCATTTGGAGAGTGAAATACACAGCTACTGGAGGGAGGAAAAATAAAACCCCAAACGAACCAAAGCAAAAAGCTAAGGTCACCAGTCAGAAGAGGTTCCTTAGCCAATTAAAGAAAGAGTTAGAATTTTAGGACTTTTAAGGTTAGTGCATTTGATGTTGAAGCTCAGAGCAGTCTGTGGGTAAAGCAAGAGTAGAGTGTGTGGAAGAAGTGTCTTAGGAATATCACAATGGGCAAAACTGTCTGTGGAGTGGTGGCCACAGCAATAGGTGAGATGTGTTCATTGGCTCTTCCTCACAGACCCATGCAATATTCCAGCCCTGGTGTGGCCAAAACAAAGTCATCATGCATTTGGGATGATGCTGTTGGCAAGGTAGTGAATTTGAAATCAGTCTGGGTTTAGGAAGAGGAAATGAGTTTGTACAAATGTTGTTCAACAACAGAAAACCTCATCCCACTGCAGCAGTGGCCAGTCCCAAGGGGCACTGGGCACCAACTAGAAGCCAGGAGGTTGCAGCTGAGCAGGAGGAGAAGCTTGTTTGGTGTGAGGGTGTTGGAGCCCTGGCCCAGGCTTTGCAGAGAGGCTGTGGAGTCTCCTTGGTGTGGAGAAATTGCCAAGGCAGCTGGAGGTGACCCTGGGCAAGCTGCTGTGGGTGACCCTGCTGGAGCAGGGGTGTTGGGCTGGGTGATCCCCAGAGATCCCTTCCAACCCTCACCATGCTGGTGTTCTGTGACTTTTATAACATAAAGTAAGAAATCTAACCAAGGACAAAGATAACAATTTGCAGTTATGCTGTTAGACTTTTAAATATTTAGACTTGTATTCCTGCTGTCAGTTCCAAATGAATCTCCTGTCCCAGAGGGGTTGCAGTGACCTTTCCCACACCTTCAAACCCTGTCTGATAATAGAAATGAAATTAAGACAGTCATTTGAAAAGGCAAAATAAAAAAGGTAGTGCTAAAGAAATCATAACACTTCAGAGTCCCTAAATAGTTATCTGATAGGGGAAGGCAAGAGAGATTAATATATTATAGATGTTTTACTTAGTGACTTGGCTTAGTGGCATGGTGGTGACAGCTTGAGGTTGGACCTGATGATCTTAAAGAGGGAGGCATCTCCCATCTTTCTGGGAGCCTGGGCCAGAGTTTCACCACCCTCAGTAAGAACAATTTCTTCCTTCTCCAGTCTAAATCTCCCTCTTTCAGGTTAAAACCATTACCCACATCCCCTCCACCCCAGCTACTGCCAGACAGCCTAGCTCTTAGCTCTGACCTAATCATTCAACTCATTATGTTGAAATAAAAAATGTGAAATAATCTGAGTTACAAAGAAACCCTGAACTTCCCTGAGGTGTTTAGAGATCTGAGATTTGGTTTTTCAGGGAAGAGCAGCTGAGAGATTCCTGAGCATATTGAGCTGAGAAAAAATGTTTTTGCTGAAGTTTAAATTCTTAAAATATCTCATTGGGAAGTTACTGCTCCAGCTCTTAACAGCAGAGCAACAGGAATATTCTGGTTTGAAAGCAATAAACCCATCAAAAGGTGGCCTTAGATAAAGGTTATTTCATCTTGCCCAGCAGGAGTGCTTGAGAATCATAGAATCATCTAGGTTGGAGAAGACCTTCATGACCATCAAGTCCAGCTGCTGACCCATGAGCCCCATGTCACTAAACCATGTCACCAACTGCCATCTCTAGTTTTTTTGGAGTTTGGTGACTCCACCACTGCCCTGGGCAGCTTGTGCTGATGTCTAACCACTCTTTCAGGGAGAACATTTTTCCTAATGTCCAACCTAAACCTCTCCTTGTGTAACTTGAAGCTGTTTCCTCTTGTTCTATCACTTGTTCCTTGGGAGAAGAGCCCAAGCCCCACCTGGCTCCAGCCTCCTCTCAGGGAGCTGCAGAGAGTGAGAAGGTCTCCCCTGGGCCTCCTCTTCTCCAGGCTAACCAAGCCCAGTTCCCTCAGCTGCTCCTCACAACACTTATGCTCTAGACCCTTCCCCACCTTCCTTGTCCTTCTCTGCACACACTCCAGCATCTCGCTGTCCTTCTGGCAGTGAGGAGCCCAAAACTGACCCCAGGATTGCAGCTGTGGCTTCCCCAGTGCCCAGCCCAAGAGGCCAATCCCTGCCCTAGCCCTGCTGCCACACTAGTGCTGATCCAAGCCAGGATGCTCTTGGCCTTCTTGGCCACCTGGGCTCTCTGCTGCCTCATCTTCAGCTGCTGTTGACCAACTCTTCCAGGTTTTAAACTGTAAGAGAACTCCTCTCTGTTCCCCAGTTCCACACAACATGCTCCACCAGCATCAGCCACCAGTGGCACCTCAATCCTCTCTTGAAAACGGAGAGGAAAAGTGTCACTAAATTCTGCTCTTTTGGGGTGGAGCTGGATTGGAGAGGCTGCAATAGTGCCCAAGAAAAACAACCAACACCCTTCTAGCAGTGCTTACTGCTGTTCAGTGGGAAACAGCTGCATGAGGGCTAAAAAGGAAAGAAAAATAAACCCCATTTCTAGCACCTTCCACCCTCCCTCCATGCTTCATGGCAAGTGTGGAAGAGAAGTCAGAGGCAGCATCCACCATAATGCAGACAAAGGGAGGAAAGGAGCTCAGTGTCCATGGGAAGATCCCTGAGTCAAGATGAGAAGACAGAAGTCAGGCTAGTGGAGACAGCTGAGACAGGGGCAGGGAGATAGCCAGTCACTGGAGTGTGCTTCATTCCAGAACTTGGAGTGGAGCCCAGAAAACTGAAGTCTCCAACCTCTCCTCTGCTGTTAGCTAGTGTTTACAAAAGCTAATTGCAAAGGTTCTTCTCTCAGGTGGACACAGGAAGGGACTTGTTTACCTCTTGGACCAGTGAAGGAACAGCTTCACATTATGGTTCTGACCTTCTTGGGCTCCCTGTATAATAGTATGAAACAGAAAAGGAATCAGCTTTGGTTTAAAAGCACAATATTTAATTCCATTAAAAAAAAACCATTCCAAAATGAAAAGCATTGAGGGGGAAAAATGATTAATTCAATGCAGAATGAATTAAAGATCCCCAGATTGAAATGAAATATTCCTCCACACACTGCAGCACACCCCCAGCTGGCATAGATCCTTCTCCTTTGCAGCCAGGATGATTAAGACATGGCCCAAACAAAACCCTCTTTGCCAGCATCAGTTTGGTTTTCTTTCTCAGCAAGCAAAAAGAAGAAGGTGTTCAGGGACTGGCTCTTCTCTTGGAGAGAGAGAGGATAAAGGTCACTAAATATTGACATTTCTTGGTGCAACTGGACTGGGGAGACAACAACAGTGCCTAAAATAGTGATGCCAGCTGGAACTGAGCAGAGTGAACACCTTCCTCATGAGGTGACCTCACAGCCTCCAGTGTTTTGATGCAAAAAAGATCATCTTTTGTTTCAGGCTCTCCTAAAAACCAGTGCTATCCTGAGGCTGTAGCAGGAGCTTCACCAGTGCTATCCAAAGGCTGTAGCAGGAGCTTCATCTCCTGTTGTCTCTCCTCATTTTTTTTTTTTTTCCAGTTTAAAATCTTTTGTACCATTTAGTTCATTCTCAGTATTATTTGCCCTAATAAATATGCACTTGCAATCTGCTTGGAAGAGTTGGGAAGAGTCTGAAGTTCTCCTTTTCCCTTCAGTCCTCCCTGGCAATCAGAAGCTTTCATTACCTCGATTCCATCAGATCTTTGGCCCATGATGTGATGAAATCTGATGCAACCCAAGGTCAGCTTCTTTCTACAGGCTGAGCAATGCTACACAGAGATTGTTTTCAGCCAAATACTGTGATTTGATGTTGTTGTTGTAGTCTCTTTTTTTCCACTGGAGTCCTGTGTGCAAAAATGAGGCACATTTCTCACGTTTTAGAGGCCTTCTGATAGGGAGCAGAGTTTATCCTGGTGGTAACAATAAACCTTCTTTTCCTTCCCATTTGCACTATAAAATGTTATTAATCTTCAGCATCACCACATTTCTCCAGTCACAATTACAGTGCTATTGGAACAGTGACACCAAACAGTCTCTGTGGATGAGTGCCTGAGCTAATATCCCTTGTCAGATCAGATTTCCCATGTTCTCATTGAGTAGAGCTCTGGAACCTTCTATGTTGTGTGGGGGAAACTGTGTCTGCTTATGGATGTTTGTAATGCTTGTCTTTTTACTCTGCATTATTATTGCCTCTTGGAGGGAAGAGCTTCAGAAAGAAGCTCAGCTGGTAATTCAGGAGATGTTGCTGTTCCTCAGGGAGGAGACTGAATGAGGTCTTTTTGGTTTTCCTTGGGTTTCTATTTTCTGTGGGGCAGGAGATCACCGTGGGTATTTGGCTCCTGTGGCCAACAACCTATTAACTCATGGTGAGGGTAGTGAAATGCTGGAACAGGTTGCCCAAAGAAGTTGTGGATGCTCCATCCATGGAAGTGTTGAAAATCAGGTTGGATGAGGCATTGATCAGCCTGGTCTAGTGGGTGGCATCCCTGCCCATGGCAGGAGTCTTGGAACTAGATGATCTTGAAGGTCCCTTCCTACCCAAACCATTCTATGTCTTTATGATGCAATTGAAGCAGATGTTCCAAAGAAGCAGCAGCTCCTGCCCAACTAATGACAGCTTTCTCATATGTCATTTATTTGGCTTACTGCAACTTCTTGGTTTCTACAGAGCACTTGAGGTTACCTCTTCATTTGCCTCCTAATAGCTGTGGCATGTAGGAAGAGAGGGAAATCAGGATTCTCTGTTTTCCTTGGTATTAAGGAGGTTGTGTTAATAGCCTCATGGTTTAACAGCCTTATTTGGCTGTGAACTGATTTTAGAGAGGATTAAACTTTGCTCTTGCTGAGAATAAATGGATTTCAAGCTTCA
Organism: Galbula dea; assembly: GCA_013399015.1. Taxonomy (NCBI): domain Eukaryota; kingdom Metazoa; phylum Chordata; class Aves; order Piciformes; family Galbulidae; genus Galbula; species Galbula dea. Next base: position 126,583 of record VWZX01010251.1, read on the forward strand.
GTAATTAATATAAAACTGATGTAATTTGACAGCCCCAAACATGGGTTTCAGTCAGGCCCAAATCTCTGTGATTGTTTTGGTGGCTCCTTTGTGGCATTAAAACTATTGTTCTTTCATCATCACATCTTGTTCAGGACCATAAATAACTCTGACTGGATTCTATCCAAATAAACTTTGCATATTTAATAGTTCTCTGTCTCTTGTAGTTGCAGATACTTCTGTAAAAATGTGACCTCATGGTCAAGGAGGCCAAGGGTCTCCTGGGGTGCACTCAGAGGAATGTGGCCAGCAGGGCAAGGGAGGTTTTCTTCCTCTTCTACTCTGCCCTAGTCAGGCCACCTCTGGAGTTCTGGGTCCAGTTGTGGGCTCCCCAGTTCCAGAGAGACAAGGAACTGCTGGAGAGAGTCCAGCAGAGCATAGGAAGATGCTGAGGGCACTGGAGCATCTGTGGCAGGAGGAAAGGCTGAGAGCCCTGGGGCCGTTTAGGCTGGGGAAGAGCAGCCCCAGAGGGGAGCTGCTCCATGCTCAGCAAGAGTTGAAGGCTGAGGGTAAGAGGCTGGGGCCAGACTCTGCTCAGTGGTGCCCAGGGAAAGCCCAAGGGGCACTGGGCACCAGCTGGAAGCCAGGACCTTCCACCTGAGCAGGAGAACCTTGTTTGCTTGTTTGTTGTCAGTCTCCTTTTACACAAAACCCCACAGACTTTGTCTGCTCAGGGTTCCCAGAGATTAGCTAAATTCATCTAAGATTCTTCTGTATTTCATGGCATTACCTCAGTGTTGCTAAGTGAATATGAGTTGGTGTCACCTTGGGGGAGACATTTTCTTGATCAATTCTCTGTGTAGCAGTAGCCTGCAAGTAGTGTTGTAGGGACCAGATTATTAGAAGGTTGGGAAAGTTTGGCTTCATCCCTGTTGTGACTTGCAGAACTTAGCTTAATATAGCTTTGTGCTAAAGAAACTGCTCCCCAAAGGTCTTTATGAGCTGCTGAACCAGAAATCTCCACTCCCTTTTGGGTAATAAGCACTTATGACTTCATACATTAAAAGAGAGACATCAAAATGTATTGACCTGAGGAGTTTGCTTACTGAAAAAAACAAAATCTACTTCAGTGTTCACTTAGAGCAAAAGAAAACTGGTTTGCTCAGTAAAACATAGAGGCAAGACATGGGAAGCTCTCTCCAAACCATCACTGGTGCCAAAAGATTAATTTTCTGCAAGTCTGCCTCTGAATTTGGACTTTGAAGGGTCTAGAGCACAAGGGTTGTGAGGAGCAGCTGAGGGAACTGGGCTTGGTTAGCCTGGAGAAGAGGAGACTCAGGGGAGACCTTATCACTCCCCCCAACTCCCTGAGAGGAGGCTGGAGCCAGGGGGGAGTTGGGCTCTTCTGCCAAGGAACAAACAATAGGAGGAGAGGAAACAGCCTCAAGTTGAATTAGGGGAGGTTTAGGTTGGACATGAGGAACAATTTCTTCCCCAAAAGGGTTGTCAAGGCCTGGCCCAGGCTGCCCAGGGTGGTGGTGGAGTCACCATCCCTGGAGGGGTTTCCAAGCCCTGGAGATGTGGTGCTGAGGGACATGGGTTAGTGGTGACCTGGCAGTGCTGGGTAACAGCTGGACTTGATGACCTTAAAGGTCTCTTCCAACCCAGATGATTCTATGACAGCAAACAATGAATTCCACAACCCCCCTCAGAGATGCATCTCCTGGGGAACTCTGGATTTCTGACAGTATGTTCTGAATCTGAGGAGATCTCTTTGGATCTGCTCCTGCCATGGTGGATCCAGCTGAAAGGCTTTTATGGACAGCTGTAAATTTTACACAGTGTTCATGGTCTCCTGAAAGCTTGGTGAAGCACCCAGGAGCCTGGACTTGGCTGTTTGTTCGTGGTCAGACTGGATATAGCATGACTTCAGGGAAACCTATTATTGTCTTCTGAGAAGCTCAATCAGCTGGTGCCATGTGCAGCTCTGATCTCATTAGTTGATCTCAATATTGTTGACCTCTGAGGAGCTCTAAGAAACTAAAAGTGAATTGTCCTGTGAATCCCCAAGTCATGCTTACTCTGGGATGTTCCTTTCCTGACCTCCTTTGTGGTTGTCACTAGAAATGGGAAAGAATAGCTCCTAAAACAGGGAAATGGCTTCATATCCACAATCATCTCGACCTGGTGGCCACAGCTGGATAAGGAACTGCTTCACAGCAGCCTTGTGGAGGGGGTTTTTAGGTTGGTTTGGGTTTTATGTCACTGAGGATTTGTTTGGAAGAAGGAAATAGCCAGCAGAGTGTTGTAGAGGTTTTTGAGGTGTGATGTTTCCTCCTCCAGATCTCCTCAGTAGCCTGTGGCTGACCATGGTAACTTCACCAGAGGGTTTGGCAGTGCAGATCTAGAAGGGGATTTTAAGAATGAACTCATTTATTAACTGCCAAGTTGAATGTATAGGTGAAGCAAGGGAAGGAAAGGGAGAAAAATGCAGTATTTGTTGTCCCTGGGAAGTATTTGCTTGGAGATCTCTACCTAGGAAAGTATCTGTAAGGAAAAGTCCACAGGACCTTTGTCTAAAGCATCTCCTGCTGCTCTAGAAGGCCCTAACTTCTGTTTCCTGTCTCCCTTCTGCTTTAGCTTTATTGCTCACCCTCTTTTATTTGAGTTTTGCTTTCTGAGTGACTCCTTCCAATGTTTCTGTGTGGAGTTACTGGCTCTGCCTGAGGAGGAAGGTGCAGGTCTTGTGCTTGGGCTTTTTTTACTGGTTTGTTTGGTTTTATTTCATTTCTTGTTTTGCAGATTTGTGATCTTATTCTCTGAATAGCTTCATGCAGCTTTGACACAGCAATGGATACATTACATTCCCTGCAAGGGGAACTCTGCTGCCTTTAGCAATTCCTTTTTGTTCTTATTAGTTTATTAACTTTTCTGGTGGAGGAGGAAAAATGCTGTGAGAATTCAGAAGGTCTGTGCTCTCCTCTTTGTCCCTGTGGTTAATCCTCACTAAGAGCTGTTTCTTACATCCACCCTATGGGTCAGGAAGAATTAGCATTTTATTCACAGGCCCTTAAAAATATTCCTAGTTTATGGCCACTCTGTAAAACCACTCAGAGGGCTGGGATCTGTGCTGATTTTGAAGGCAGCAAAGTGATAGCTAGAAACAATTTTAACATGGGTGAAGGAAGCTGGGAGGCCAAGTGTGGCCTCTTCATCTAAAAATCCCACATTTTCTGGGATGCTAGAGTGCATTTCTAAGTCTATGCTTGTTTATTCATGATTATTCATCATGTCAATAGCTGTTTTTAACTCTCTGAGGCACAGCACCTGCTAATAACACAAATTCTTCTAGAAAATGATATGCAGAGCCTCAGGATAGCTCCAGTCTCCTTTTGCCCATGGCACTGGTAGGCAGTATCTTCATTAGAGCTACTGACAGCTCCTTAAAGAGAAAATGATTAATTAATCAGAGTTGTAAGGAGGAGTAGCACAGGTAAAAAGATGCTGTTAGATCCAAACCCTTTGGGGAAGGACTATAAAAGGATCTGTGCAGCTTGGTGAGAGTCCTACTAGGATGCTCCAGAGACAGGACTCAGTGTGGAGAGAGATTCCTGGAGTGTGAGGAGCAAAGATAAAACAACTCAGTGGTAGATATTCAGAGGTGGAGAAGGGGGAATGAATACTGTTATCAATGTGACAGGCTGAAATGCTTTGCTCTGTGGTTGGCAAGTTGTGAATAGTAGAGAGATTAATTGTATCTAACAAAAAAAAGAGGTGTAAAAAGCACCTTGAACTGAGTGTTCACAAGCTGGTTCCCTCTGACTGAAATAGAAGCACAAATTAAAGGGTATCAGTAATAGGTGTCAGGTCTTCAGCTGGAGAGGAGAAAATGGAGAAGAGTGGGAAAAGTGCATGGGGAAGCTGTTGGAAAGAGAAATTCAGGATCTGTGCTGTGGGAGATGAAACCTCTTATTTTGATCCTGGAAACAGATCTGAAGCTAATGGCATAAGCAGCAGCCTCTAAAGAGGTGTTTGAATGGCTGGAAGAGTAAGCTGGTTGTAAAGGTGGAAGGTTACAGGGCTCTGGCACCCTCACAGCAAAGCAGCTTCTCCTCCTCTTCAGGTGGAACTTGTTGAATGAACTCCATGAGGTTCCTCTGCCCCAGCTCTCACTGAGTGGCAGCACAGCCTGACAGGGCTCAGCCACTCCTCCCAGTTCTGTATCATCACCTCATGATTTCCTAGAGTTAATTCCCAATTTCAAGACCATCCTGAAGAGTGGAATTTATTTCCTTTATTTCTCAGCCCTGTCACTTGCTTTCCCAGCTGTTTCTGCACTCCCTGAGCTGCCCTTCTGCAGTTTTCAGAATGCACTCACGTACTCTTGTGATTAACTGAAGAAAATTGATCTTCCAGATGTCCATGAGGAGGTAGATTATGAAAGATTAACATGCTTGAGTTGTTGGAACAGGGGCAGGAATAAAAGGAGGTAATGCTGGAGAGGAAGCACAAATCAGTGAGAGGGAGAACTCTGAGCTGTTAAACACCTGAACTTCCAGTGTTCATTTTGAACCCAGCCTCTGAATGATCTCAAAGCTGTTAGCTGTAGGTGATACACAAGCTTCAGATATGTCCTACCCTCAGTATTAGGGTTGTCTACCTTGATTCCCATGGGAGCCTTCCTTCTGCTTTTCAGTAGAACCTGATTTGGGGACTGTGAGGTGAGAAACCATCTTCTTTTCATGGTGCTGAGGGACATGGGTTAGTGGTGACCTGGCAGTGCTGGGTTAATGGTTGGACTTCTTCTTCAAGGTCTCTTCCAACCCAAAGGTTTCCTTGATTCTGTGATTCTATAATCATGACCAGGCAGTGCTGGTTAAGGGTTGGACTTGATGATCTTACAGGTCTCTTTCAACCAAAAAGATTCCTTGACTCTAAGAGTTTAAACCAATTAAATTTGGTGTCTGTGGCTATGATGTTTCCAATCCATATATGAAGCTTGTCTCTGTAACATCTGATTTTTCAAAGCCTGAATTCTGGTGCCTCTCTAAACTTACCAACTCTAAACCAACCACAGGGTCTGCAGTGAGATCCCAACAGCTTAACTAGGTTATGCCCATGGCTGTTCTAGGTTTGATCTAGGTTTCCAAATACCAAACTCTGATATTCAAACAGCCAAAGTATAATTTATTAGTCAATGTATAAACAAAGTAGACTTGTAGAAGCATATTCACTTTAGGTAATCATAAGAGTATTTTTCTCCTTGGTATTTATCCAGGTTAATTTACTATTGGGTTTATCTAATCCAAACTGTGTAGTATTGGATGTTTCCTACCCCCTAAGTCTTTAGGGAAAATACTTTCTCACTTCACTGTGAGTTTGAGTTGGGTCAATGAGTTCAGTTGGATTAGCCCCTAAAAGCCATTGAATCCATACCTCTATCAAGATTCAAAAGACATTTCTCTGTGCTGTTCAAGAGATGCCTCTCTGCACTCTGAATTTATTCCCTTTCCAGGCCATGCTGCTTGTGTCTCAAATATAGCCAGGAAAGTCCACAGTGAAAAAAAGATGTTTTATTTGCTTTCCTGTAATCCAGTTTTAATTCAACTTCTATTTGCTCTATTCTAATTCAATTTTCATTTAACATTTAATTAAACATTTACTTCATTCCATTCAACATAAGAACAGGTTTCCCTGAGTCCCAGTATTCTGGCTCCTGCAGTTGGCCATGGTGAAGGTCATGATGGTGACCAGGTGAAGGTCATAGTGAAGTTTTAGACTTCTTGACTTGGGAGAAAGGCATCAGGAGATCTGAAGGTTTTCTTGACAGAAGACTCTTTTCCTTTTGTGATTTGTTCAAAGTTGTTGGTGTCCATGGCACTGATACTAAACAGATTTAGTTTTAACCTTGATTAGTTTCTGTGCTGTGGACTTCAAAGGTTTGAGCAGTCTCACTTAGTAATATGCTTGGACATCTTAAAAGAAATCTTGAATATATAATAGAATCCCAGACTGGTTTGGGTTGGAAGGGACCTTTCAAGATCATTTAGTCCAACTACCCTGCAGTCAGCAGGGACATCTTCAGCTAGAGCAGGTTGCTCACAGCCCCAGACAACCTGACCTGGGATGGTCCTAGGGATGGGACATCTCCCACCTCTCTGGGCAACCTGGGACAGGCTCTTACCACCCTCAGTGGAAAAGTTTCTTCCCTCTCTCTGGCCTAAATCTCCTCTTTTATTTTAAAACCATCCAAACCTTATCCTGTCCCAACATGTCCTGATAAAAAGTCTGTCCCCAGCTTTCTTCTAGGCCCTTGAAGTCCTGCGAGGCTGCAGGAAGGTCTCCCTGGAGCCTTCTCTTCTCCAGGCTCAGCAACCTCAACTCTCTCAGCCTGGCCTCACAGCAGAGAGCTTCCAGCCCTCAGACCATTTCTGTGGCCTCCTCTGGCCCTGCTCCCCCAGCTCCATGTTTGTGCTGTGCTGAGGACTCCAGAGCTGGCCCCAGCACTGCAGCTGAGGTCTCCCCAGAGCAGAGCAGAGGCAGAATCCCCTCCCTGCCCTGCTGGCCACGCTGCTGGGGATGCATCTTAGGATATATTTGGCTTCTGGGCTCTGAGGACACATTGCCAGCTCATGTCTAGCATTTATCCACAAGCTCTTGTCCACAGGGCTATTCTCCATCCCTTCATCCTTAGTCTGGACTGATACTGAGGACTGCCCTGACCTAGGTGCAGGACCTTGCACTTGGCCATGCTGAACCTCTTGAGGCTCCCCCAGACCCACCTCTCTAGCTTGGCCAGGTCCCTCTGAATGGATCCTGTCCCTCTGCTGTGTCCACCACAGCACTCAGCTTGGTGTCATCATGTGAGTGAGGGCAGATTAGATGACTACATTCATCTTCCTATGGAATCTAAACATTTTTGATTTATCTTGAAGATCTTTGTTCTTAACTTTCTGACTTCAGAGGAGCATGGAAGGGTTTATGTTTTAATATCTGTCTGTTCCAGAAGAATCTGGCCAGCACAGCATGTGCCCTGCAAGCTTGGGCTGTGATTTATAGACAGTTTTCTTGATCCACAGGCAGCAAAGTTATAGAGCTGACTTTCATGCTGTGGGCTTGAGCAGAAAAAATAAGGAAGCCTCCTTTTGCTTGAGGTTTTTATACCTTACTGAACATTTCTGCCACCTCTGGGGTTTCAGTGCAGGCTTTCCTTGTGCTGTTAAAGCAATGCCTGTTTCTTCTTGTCTCATCTGGTTTTGTTACCACTCTATTTTTTAAGCTCTACCACTGAGGTCTTTAATTGCTTGACTTATAATTACCTGTCAGTGTGGTGGTCAGTCCTGTAGCCTGCCCACTGGTCACACAAAGACTCTGACAGTCAGGTCCTACCTCTGCCTTATCACATAATCAGAGAATTGTTATGGTTGGAAAAGACCTTTAAGATCATGGAGTCCAAGCATTCACCCAACTCCACCATGCTCACCACTGAGCCATGGCCCCAAGCACCACATCTCCATGGTTTGTGAACCCTTCCAGGGATGGTGACTCCACCACCTCCCTGGGCAACCAATCAGCCAATGCCTGAGAACCCTCTGGGGGAAGAAATCCTTCCTGATATTCAATCTAAACCTTCTCTGGTGCAGCTTGAAGCCATTGCCTGTTGTCCTATCACTTGTTCCTTGGGAGAAGAGCCCAATCCTCACCTCATCACCATCTCCTGTCAGGGAGCTGCAGAGAGTGAGAAGGTCTCCCCTGAGCCTCCTCTTCTCCAGACTAACCAATCTCAGCTCCCTCAGCTGCTCCTCACAACACTTGTGCTCTCTCTTTCTGCCTCAGGGTTCTTATTTGCTCATTTTTGACACCTCAGTGAGCAGCAGCAGTCAGCCAGAATAAGCCTTTTGGATAATAGGCATCGTAGGAAGCCAACTCATTTGAATTTGGGGGATATTTTGCATTGGATACTTGAATTTTCTGCTTAAAATAGTTTTCTGCTTAAAAGCAGCTGGAGGGAACTAGATGAGAAAATGGGGGGAGGAAAAATAAATCTCTGAGCTGAGACCAAAGGCAGAAAATTTTCTGTTGGAAAAAGGACATTTTTTTTGTGCAGCTGTGAGACTGTGTGAGCCAGTGCAGTGAAATAACTGTCCTGACAGCATCTGAGCTCTGAAAGGTCCTGGTGTGTGATGCATCCTCCTGACTCATGTTAGTGCAGCACACAGCACTGCTGCTGACAGGATGCAAAAGGGTTTCTCAGCTCCTTCTCCTGCTGAATGTTTCTGGAGAGCAGCTAAGGGCTTTTAACTCACTGTGTTCCAGAGTCAAATCCCTGCGCCTGAGTGTGCAGGTTTGATAAATGATGTCATGGAATCACTGATGGGTTTGGGATGGAAGGGACCTTTCAAGGTCATCAGGGAGGTGATAGATGTCCCATCCCTGCAACCATCCCAGATCAGGCTGTTTGGGGCTGTGAGCAACCTGCTCTAGTTGCAGATGTCCCTGTTGACTGCAGGGGGATTGGTCTAGATGACCTTGTAAGGTCCCTTCCAACCCAAACCAAACTGGGATTCTATGAAAACACAGTCAAGCTTTGGACTAATAAGAGCTGAAGCTGAGCTTTCCATGCTGGTTCTGACTCCCTTTAGCCTGGGCTTTTCTCAGATACTCCATTTATTACATGATATGGAACTTTTGGAATCCTTTCTTCTGTCTGGCAGAATGCACCTTTCAGAGAAGCCATGGCAAAGAGCAAAGAATCCTTGAGCACTGACCTTTTAAAGGTCCTTTCCAACCCAAACCATTGGAATAATCTGCTCAGGGAAGTGTTGGAGTCTCCAACATTGGACACTGTCAGGATTCAACTGGGCAAGGGGCTGAGTCATCTTGTCTGGGCCATGCTTTGGCCAAGAAAGGTTGGATCAGATGCTCTTGGAGGTCCCTTCCAGCCTGGTATCCTATGATTGTATGATTCCATGATCTCCCAGCCCACCCCCTTTGAGCAGATGTGCTACAGTTGCAGAGTCTGGGACCTTCTGACATCCTAGTGCAGGTCTTTGCCATGAAGTTATAGAGTCTGTGTTAATGTGCTGTGCAAAAGAAAAAGGCAAAAGAATGAGGACAAATAACAGCTCATGAGATGAATTCAGCTTCCCTTCGGGGCCTCTTCTCATTTCAAGGAGAGGTGGGTTACCCTTCCCAGAAGGTTTACCCAAGGCTATCTGTGCACTGAGATGAGAATACTCAAGACTTCTTAAAGACAAGAGCTAGAGATAATCTATTTAAAGGGTTTTCTGTAGTCAAAGGAGCAGGCATTTAAAAAGTAAGTAGTTAGCCCTTATTTGCATAAGAAAATTAGCTGAAATTCAAGTCTGGGAGGAAACTTCAAAGAGCTTTGTCGCCTCTATTACATGCTATCTGATCAAGTTGGACATGAAGTAAATAGCCTGATATGTTTTGGTTTATATCTATTTATATCTCATAAAGCACTTCTTATAACACTGATTAGATTTTTTTAAGAATCTTGTTAGCAAAGCAAATTGTTTCCAGGAGCATCTTTTAGTTTCCTGAGTGAAATGGACCATGAGCCGCCTGCAAACTGCTCTGTGCCGACTGCTGATCACTGCTCTTTCAAATGCAAATGAGCGTTGTTCTGAACGCAACCCGATCCTTGTAGCTTTGTTTTCTTTGGACCTTCCCTTACTGAGTCTATTTGTTGTCGAATAACATCATTTGCACTTCACAGACACTTCACTCCACAACACCTAAGCTGTATCACTCGGGTTACAGTAAAAGTATCTTTGGAGATGACTCTGTTAGTTATGACAACATCAGGTTTGTAGGAGAACCTGATCCTCTGGAAAGGTTCTGGCTCTGGAAAGCAAGTTGTGGCTCCTCATGTTCTGGGTAGGTGAGAAGTAATGATCTCCTGTGTCCCCAGAAGCTCTCCCTGTACCTCTTACACCAACAAGGCAAAGGGCAGTTGCGTTTGGGCAATTGTGCATCTTAATTGGGCTCCTCACTGCCAGGTGAGGTGACAGTGAGGTGCTGGAGTGTGTCCTGAGAAGGGCAACAAACGTGGTGAAAGATCTAAAGCACAAGTGTTGTGAGGAGCAGCTGAGGAACTGGGCTTGGTTAGACTGGAGGATGCTCAGGGGAGACCTTCTCACTCTCTGCAACTCCCTGAGAGGAGTTTGGATCCAAGTGGAGGTTGGTCTCTTCTCCCAATGAACTAGCCATAGACAAGAAGAAAGTTGAACCAGGGGAGGTTTAGGTTGGCCATGAGGAACAATTTCTTCCCCAAAAGGGCTGTCAAGGCCTGGCCCAAGCTGCCCAGGGCAGTGGTGGAGTCACCATCCCTGGAGGGCTTTCAGAGCCCTGGAGATGTGTTACTGAGGGACATGGTTTGGTGATGACCTGGCAGTGTTGGTTAACAGTTGGACTTGATGATCTTCAAGGTCTCTTCCAACCCAAATCATTCTATGACTGGAGGCAGAGTGCTTGCAAGTTGCTAGCAATGACCTGAGTTGCCATGTCTGAAGTGCTTCCCATGCTGTGGTGATTTGGCTGTGCCAATCCCAGCAGAGACACCTCTGCAAGTGGAGACAAACCCCCCTCTGGGTATGTGTTGCAACCAGACAAGTCAGGCATGAGGGAGAAGGTATCTTCTTAGAACTGATTTTGTGAGGGCTCTCAGATTCAAAACTCCCCAAAGGCTGGTCCTGTGGGGTTGCAGCAGACTGTAAAACTCCCCTAAAATAATCTGTGGGTCAGTTCTCAGCTAGACCTACATGAAAGCAACAGGAACTAGAGATGTCCATCAGGAGTGCCTAGTTTCACAGCCTAAACAGGAACCCTTCCCCCTTCCTTATAGGTTTAGCTTTCTGGGTAAGTGAAGTTTGTGGAGGAGCTTAGCCTCCAGCTTTGCTGTCACTATAAGCATGACTGGCTGCAGGTTTTCTTGGCTAGGACATGATGAACTCAATCTTAGTTGGCTGTCTTCATGTCTTAAGGTAGACACTTGCTTTATTAGCTGTAGCTGCCAAAATAGGTTATTGCTTTGCTTTGATATGCTCTGTTCTGTCAGGCAGGAACAAACAGAACTGTGCTCAACAGGGAGGAGGAGACATTCTCTGGGGAAATTAACTCTTTTTTACTGGTTTGGTTTGGTTTTGGTTTCACCTGCTATGGATACAATGAGGTGATGCATTCTTGTCCTGGCTGGAGCTAGAACAGAACCAATCCTAGGCAGTGATTTCCCTTCCCAGCTCAGGCTCTGCTCAGGGAGGCACTTTCTGAAGGGAACAGCATGTTCTCCCAGCCAGGCTCTGCTGCTAGCAGGGACAACACTCCATGGGCACAGTTCCTCCCAAGGCTTGGGCTGCAGAAAGGCTCTGCCTTAGCCTTGCTCCTCTGGCACTGCTCCAGCTTGGGGCCCAGCCTGGGCTGCAGGAAGCCAGAGGTGGCAGCTGTGGGGAGGAGGGGACAGGAGAGGTGACCCTCACCTGCCCACCAAGGGATTCCATCCATGGATGTCCTAGTCAGGAGAAAGCTGAGGGATGCCCAGGGCCAAGCCTCTGCTTCAGTGGCCAGTGGCTGAGGAGGACTCTCTCTGTTCTGCCTTTGATCCTTCCTGTATCAAATAAGTGGTTCAAGGGAGATCAAAACCAGCAAGCCATAGATTTCTCTCCCCAGCAAAGCTGGGTCCCTGGAGGCACTTGGACCACGTTGATGTTGTCCAGATTCAGAAACAGGTCACACCTGCTTCCACCACCCTGCTCCTGGGTAAGTCAGTGGTCAGAATTAGCTCTGTTCTAGCTCCAACCAGGACAATCACCCCTGTCCATGAGATCTGACCCACTGTGGTGTCCTGTGTGCCCTCTGCTTGCTGCTTCCTGCTTCAGGAACAGAGTGAATCTGAGAGGAGCTGCCTTGGGCTCTTGGCCAGCCAAGACCAAAGTCATGTCTGAGTTAACTTGACTCAGTGTGTCTGTAGGTATTTTGTGGGAGTTCTTTCTCTAGTGCCTCTCCAAGGCATTTCTTCTGGAGGTGCAGTTCCAGGAGCTGTTCCACTTGCTCAGTCTTTAGCTAACATTGCACTCAGTGGGTTTGATGTTAGTCTCCTCTAATTTAGGTCAGTGCAGGGAGGATATTTACATGGAGCTAGAAGCTTTCACAGCTTCAGCTGAGACTACAAACAGGGCTTGCTAATGGTTGTTTAAATATTTTGGGAGTGGAAGGAAAGCAGTAAAATATTCAGTGTGTGTGTGGCCTTAAGTGAAAGGATATAGATGGTGTAGCACAAGGTATGTGTTGTGTTAAGTGAAGTAATTCAGGTGGCATGGGATTTTAATATAACAATATTACATAGAAATAACCATTAAATAAAATTAATAATTTACTGTGTTGATATAATAATTTAATCACCTTTTGGAACCAAAATAAATTTGTATTATTTGAATGTTTTGAAGTATTTAATACCTAAATCATCTGTAGAAGGAAACTTCTGGTAGGAACATGGAAAGAAAGTCTTCCAGTAAGGTGAAATGACCATCAAATATGAGAGAGTTGGGGTTGTTCAGCCTGGAGAAGAGAAGGCTCCAGGGAGACCTTCCTGCAGCCTTGCAGGACTTGAAGTAGCCTAGAAGAAAAATGGGAAGAGACATTTTAGCAGGGCCTGTTGGGACAGGATAAGGGGAGATGGCTGAAATTAAAAGAGAAGAGATTTAGACTAGGGCTCTGAAGGTGAACAGAGATGCCAAGGACTCTGGCCAACAGAAATGACTTAGTGTTGTGTGGATTATCACACAGGATTTGACTCTAAAGCTCTAACTTCAGCTAGCTATGTTCAGTCTGGAGAAGAGGAGGCTCAGGGAAGACCTTCTGGCCCTCTGCAACTCTCTGACAGGAGGTTGGAGCCAGGTGTAGGTTGGTCTCTTCTCCCAAGGAACTAGCCATAGGACAAGAGGAAACAGCCTCAAGGTGCATCAGGAGATATTTAGGTTGAACATGAGAAACAATTTCTTCCCAAAAAGTGTTATCAAGGCCTGGCCCAGGCTGCCCAGGGCAGTGGTGGAGTCACCATCCCTGGAAGGGTTTCAAAGCCCTGGAGATGTGGTGCTGAGGGCCATGGTTTAGAGGTGACCTGGCAGTGCTGGTTAGCAGCTGGACATGATCTTAAAGGTCTCTTCTAATCCAAATGATTCTATGATCCTTTCTCCACAGCTAGTACTGAAAACAAATCCAGTGCAGGAAGATTGAAATTACTGCAACTAGTGGAAAATAAAACCAAAAACCTTCAAAATAATTTTTGTTAAAAAGAGAGACTGGAGAAAGGTTCCATTTCTCTCTGATTCCCACCCATTACCAAGCCCAGATGGCTCTTTCCAAATGGTTTGCCTCAAAAATATTGCCTGTTTCTATGCTCAGTGAGATGTTCAGAGCAGATTGCAGTGATCCCAGGGATGGTAAGAGGAGAGAAGTAGCCTCTGTAATGTCTATTTCCAGAATAAAACCTGGCAATATGTCAGATGTGCATGGGTGGAAATAGATGTTACTGATCCTCTACTGACACCTGGTCATCCAGAAGGCATTGAGCAGCTCCTCTCCAGATCTGATTCTGTTGCTAGTTGAGCAGAAAAGAACTCTACAAATGTTTGTTTGTTTGTTTGTTTTTCTGCCAAAGTATTACCAAGGTTACCACAGTCTTAGGAAGTCTCATACTGCATAAATTGCACCCAGGAGGTCCTCATCCAACCTCATCTACCTTAGGAGTGTAAAAAATACTGTACCTGAATCTGGGGTTGCTTAGCCTGGAGAAGAGCAGCCCCAGAGGGGAGCTGCTCAATGCTGAGCAAGAGCTGCAGGACACAAGGCAAGAGGCTGGGGCCAGACTCTGCTCAGTGGTGCCCAGGGACAGCCCAAGGGGCACTGGGCACCAACTGGAAGCCAGGAGGTTGCAGCTGAGCAGGAGGAGAAGCTTGTTTGGTGTGAGGGTGTTGGAGCCCTGGCCCAGGCTGCCCAGAGAGGCTGTGGAGTCTCCTTGTGTGGAGAGATTGCCAAGGCAGCTGGAGGTGACCCTTGGGCAAGCTGCTGTGGGTGACCCTGCTGGAGCAGGGAGGTTGGACTGGGTGACCCCCAGAGGTCCCTTCCAGCCTCCACAGTTCTGTGATTCTCTTTGTGAGTCTATGTGCATGTTGTATTGATACTCTTGTCATCTGTGACCTGATTTGGAAGCCTCACTTGGTCTGCATCACAAACAGCTAGGTACATATGGTTTTCCTCCCTCATGTCTTAGTCACAAGTGCACACGTGTTGTGTGGGGATAATACCAAATGATTAATGGCCTTTGTTTTTCTGTTTGAGTGGCAGGCATGATTTTAGTTTTAGTGTGCACAGATTAACCAGATCTGAGATATTAAGGAGCTCCACCTCAACACTAGGAAGAACTTGTTTGGTGTGAGGGTGTTGGAGCCCTGGCCCAGGCTGCCCAGAGAGGTTGTGGAGTCTCCTTGTGTGGAGAGATTGCCAAGGCAGCTGGAGGTGACCCTGGGCAAGCTGCTGTGGGTGACCCTGCTGGAGCAGGGAGGTTGGACTGGGTGATCTCCAGAGGTCCTTTCCAACCCCTACCCTGCTGGGATTCTGTAGCAAGTCTCAAAATCAAGATCACATAGAGAAAGAAAACAGGTCAGAGAGCTGAAGCCAAGGCAAGATAAAAGTACCTGCACAATAGTGTGTCAGCATGGAGACTGAATTCAGCTTTGCCACAAAGCATCTGTTAAACCAAAGACCAGCAAGGTCATGGTCATCACCTTCACAGAGATATGAGGTTGTACCTGTGATATGAATGTTTCAGCAGGTCACACCTCCAGGACTCAGATCTCCCCAGGGTTGCTCCTCACCCACCACCCAACTCAGCACAGCCATGTGCCCAACCTCTTCACAACCAGACTGAAATGGGAAGATCTATTAAAGCAAATGAGGCTCCAGCCCCCAGATAAAAACATCTCCTCCTGTTCAGATGTTCCAGTTGGTGCCCAGTGCCCCTTGGGCTGGTCCTGGGCACCACTGAGCAGAGCCTGGCCCCAGCCTCTTGCCTTCTGTCCTTGAGCTCTTACTCAGCATGGAGCAGCTCCCCTCTGGGGCTGCTCTTCTCCAGGCTAAGCAGCCCCAGGGCTCTCAGCCTTTCCTCCTGCCACAGATGCTCCACTCCCCAAAATAATCAGGCTGGGGTTTTTTGTAGGTGGGTTTACATCAGCAGGGTGACTGCAGCTGAATTGTCAGTGCAGTTTGTGTGAGAAGATGATGCCTTTTGATTTGCCTGGACTTTGAGCAGTACCTTCTTGCTGGCACCTGTTTCATGATGACTAAAGTTCTGTCACAGCTTCTGCAGGTTCAGTTCTTGTTTTGTCATTGCTGATGCATTTAATTGATTTTGTTTTCTAGTGGATTGATGATGATAAATATGTGACTGAATGTGCTTCTCTGAGGGAGAAGCCTTGAATACTGCCATGGTTTGACTTTGGACTTGTAGGACCTTACCTGTGACAGGTTGGGTTTGTCCTCTCTGTGGTGTGGCAAGTTAGAGGGGCTTGCCTTTGAAGTTTTGAGGGAGAACTTGACTTCAGTGCTTCTAAGCAGCCTCTTTTTATCTGTTTCTTCAGAGGTTTGGAGAAGGAGGCTACATTTAAGGAGAAACAGGACCTTGAGATCCACGTTTTGGTCAGAGGCTTGGAGAAGGAAGCTACTCTGAAGGAGAAACAGGACCTTGAGGTCCGTGTACCCTCTGTACTCTGGCAGGTAGAGTCATCATGGACAGGAAGAGCAGTTTTAAATTAACATAGGTATTTTGGACATCATCTAGGAAGTTTTATTGCAAAATAATTTCCCATCACCTCTCTGGCTATGAACACAGGCAGCTAAAATTGTGACTTCATGGTGGCTTTGAGAAATTATCATCTCCTCAGGGTCTTCTGCTGACCTCAGTACTTTGCTTTGCTCCACATGGAGCTGAGAGCTCCAGAAGAACACGTGCAGATCTTACTGACTCAAAATGAGATGTGAAAACAAAGCCAAACTGTGTCAGCTGAAGAATTTTGGAACACTCTGGCTCTGCTCATGGTCCCTGCTGCCTTTTTTTCTTTCTTTCCTTTTTTTTTCCTCTTTTCCTGTCTTCTGAGGGAGAGGGTGGAATATAATTAACAAGGCTGAACAAGTACTTGTAATTAAAAGCATCAGATGTGAGAGATATTCTGCCAGTTCCTTTGGTTGTTAGAGTTCAGCCCTTGAGTTGAAGTGTCTGAGATTGCTCCTGCAAGTAAAGCATTGTGGCCAGCAGTGGAAAAAGCATTTCTGGTGGTAGTCCATGTCTTGGTTTAGTGTTCAGTAGCCATCCAAGTATTCTGCTCCACCCCTACTTTCCCCACTATTCCTTTCAGAGGGAATGCATTCACCTAAAAATCATCTCTTAAACTTTTTGGGCTGTATGATAGCAGACAGGACTCAAATGTCAACTTACTGCAATGTGTTCTGACCTTAGGATACCATTTTCTGTTGTACTTGACAACAGAAAAATTAAATACTCTAAAGAATTGAGTTGATTTCATGCCATTTCCACCTGAGTGTACCACTCTGTCCTGAATCTACCTTGTCTTGAGTAAATCTTTTGATATGAACTGTTATCACAGAGTCCCAGCATGGTAGGAGTGGGAAAGGTCCTCTGGAGATCACCCAGTCCGACCCCCCTGCTCCACCAGGGTCACCCACAGCAGCTTGCCCAGGGTCACCTCCAGCTGCCTTGGCAATCTCTCCACACCAAGGAGACTCCACAGCCTCTCTGCAAAGCCTGGGCCAGGCCTCCAACACCCTCACACCAAACAAGCTTCTCCTCCTGCTCAGCTGCAACCTCCTGGCTTCCAGTTGGTGCCCAGTGCCCCTTAGGCTGTCCCTGGGCACCACTGAGCAGAGTCTGACCCCAGCCTCTTGCCTTCTGTCCTTGAGCTCTTGCTCAGCATGGAGCAGCTCCCCTGTGGGGCTGCTCTTCTCCAGGCTAAGCAGCCCGAGGGCTCTCAGCCTTCCTCAGTTTATCAGTTGAATCAAGACACCGTGCTGGAGCAATGCTTTTGTCCTTGATGTTCACACCACTTCCCTGCCAGCCGGGACCATTCCCTGGCAGCCAGGACCATTGCTGACTGTTCCCAGTAGCTGATTTCTCTGCCAGTTGTTCTTGCTCACTCTGCTGCTCTGCTCCATCAGCCTGTCTGCCATATTCCATTTATCTCCCATCTGTTCATCCCCCCTCTTGCTGTTCTCTCCTCCCCAGACATGTTTCTTTACAGCCCCAGTAAGGTTTCAGTTCTCTTATAAAAGATACAGTGATATCCACCAGCCACCTGGAACCTCCCTGTTTTCTAAAGAGGAAAGAGTCAACCTCCCTGCAACACTCCAGGCTAGGGCAGAGTGGCTGGGAAGCTGCCTAGGGGAAATGGATCTGGAGGTGCTGGTTGATAGCAGCTGAAGATGAGGCAGCAGAGTGCCCAGGTGGCCAAGAAGGCCAACAGCATCCTGGCTTGGATCAGCACTAGTGTGGCAGCAGGACTAGAGCAGGGATTGTCCTCCTAGCCTGGGCAGTGGGGAGGCCACACTTCCAATCCTGGGGTCTGTTTTGGGCTCCTCACTGCCAAAAGGACATGGAGATGCTGGAGTGTGGCCAGAGAAGGACAAGGTCAGCCCAGCCTCATGGGACTTCCCATTAGAGTTCCCAGAGAGGGACTTCTTGTGGGTCTCGAGGTGTCCTCAGGAGATAAAAGGTTACTACTTCATTTCTGGTACACAGGAGACTGATTATACATTCCAGTGGGGAAATTGGTTGGAATACTGTTATTTAAGAGTATGGCCACAGCTGATGTGCATTCAGCCTGTGATAACCTGTAACCATCAGATCCTGTTACATGGAATCTCTGGCAGTCAAATCTTGCCTGAATCTCTGCCCCTGAATTAGTGCAGATGAGGATTCCTCTATCCCTGCAGCATGTTGTAGACACTCCTAAGAGCTGTAGCTTTTGGACAGGCTTTCTGTTTTCTGGAGTGTCTTTTGAATGATAATCATGGTCTCCAAAATGCTTGTAATCCCTCCAGCTTAGTGTCATCTCTGCATTTTATAAAGCATGCTGCCTGCTTCATCACCCAACCCAATGATCAGAATAATAAATGATATCATAGCCAACATCAGCTCTGGTGAACTTCACCCAAGTAATCCTTGAGGTTGTCTGTGATTAGCTGCTGTTATCCAGAGCTCTAAGCCTATTTCAGTGTGGTTTGCCCCAGACCATATCTCCCTAGTCTGCCTATGAGGATGTCATGTAGCTGCTTATTTGTGCATGTCAGTTTTTAGCCTGTGAAATCCTTTCATTTACCAGCACTTTTTGGCATAAAGCCTTCAGTATTCGATGTTTCTTTTTCCTGGACCCTGAGGATCCAGCACTGGGCTTATGTCCTGGCTGGAGCTAGAGCAGAGCCAATCCTGGGCAGGGATTTCCCTTCCCAGCTCAGGCTCTGCTCAGGGAGGCACTTTCTGAAGGGAACAGCATGTTCTCCCAGCCAGGCTCTGCTGCTACCAGGGACAACACTCCATGGGCACAGTTCCTCCCAAGGCTTGGGCTGCAGAAAGGCTCTGCCTTAGCCTTGCTCCTCTGCACAGCAAGGGCACTGCTACAGCATGGGGCCCAGCCTGGGCTGCAGGAAGCCAGAGGTGGCAGCTGTGGGGAGGAGGGGACAGGAGAGGTGACCCTCACCTGCCCACCAAGGGATTCCATCCATGGATATCCTACTCAGGAGAAAGCTGAGGGATCCCCAGGGTCAAGCCTCTGCTTCAGTGGCCAGTGGCTGAGGAGGACTCTGTCTGTGCTGCCTTTGATCCTGAGCCATGTGTTCCTGAGTCCAGCTCCTGAATCCAGCTCCTGAATCTGGTTCCCATCTGGTGCTGAGTCCAGTCTGGGACTTCCCCAGTGCTGCCCCAGCCTCAGTGGTGCCAGTGCTGTCCTTGCCATGAGGGCTTGGCTTTGAGATTGGTTTGTATCTATTTGTATCTAGTTCATGTTATTGTTATTGTTTGCACTCAAACTGTTTCAGATTCTTTCCCAAGCCGTCACTCTCTCTCCCTTTTTCCCTTCCCTTCCGTTTGGGTTGCAGAGGGGATCACAGAGAACATCCCTCACTGATCTGGTGACCAGACTGGAGGTATTTAAAAGCCATGGAGATGTGGTGCTGAGAGCCATGGTTTAGTGGTGACCTGTCAGTGCTGGTCAATGGTTGGACTTGATGGTTTTCAAGATCTCTTCCAACCAAAGCTATTCAATGATTCTCCTTGTTTCCTTTCACTCCCCAAGTGGGGTGTCAGTGGTGCACACTCCTCCTGGCTCACAGCTGGAGGAACAAAGGTCTCATTATGGAGTGCTTCCACCTGTCTGTGTCTTTGATTTGGTTCTAAAACAGAGATGGTTGCTATGTTTAGAGGAGTTGTTCAGTGCATCTCAGCAATTGAAGTTGACACCACAGTGTACCAGCTCCAGAACTGCTCCTTTCAGCACACAGCCAATGATCTCCGTGTCAGAGATAATGGGTAGTTATGGTGCACTTGTCAGTGGCATCCTTCTCATTTTGAGCCCAAGTGAAAATGGGATTGGGGAGGGAATGCCTGCTGAATAGATTTGCTCTTTCTTATTGAGCAGCAGTTTTATTTCAAATGACTTTGCTAATTATTTTCTGTTATTCACATTTTCACCTGACACTGAAGTTATTTGTGAATGTTTTCATTAGCTTTTGTGTCTAGTGATGCTTAGGGTCCAAACAGCCCTATAGAGCCCTTTGGGAGTATTTCTGCTCCTGGGGAAAGCCTGGAAAGGAATTATGCTGAGAAAATCTAGTGCTCTCAGCCACTTGTGCAGGTCTTGGTATATCCTTTGAAGTGCTGGAGAGTTTTCCTTCATGTTCAATAGATGAAGATAGATATGGGATCAGTACCTTTCTTGCTCACTTAGGATGGTTTATTTGACACAGTACTTGAAAAGGAATGTTTCTGCAGTCCACCAAGCACAGAGACTTCAGTGCTTCATTTCCCCCTCTTTTTGGCACTGAAGAGGAATCCTGTGTTCAGTTTTGGGCTCCTTACTCCCTGAAGGACATGGAGGTGCTGGAGAGTGTCCAGAGAAGGGCAAGGAAGGTGGGGAAGGGTCTAGAGCACAAGTGTTGTGAGGAGCAGCTGAGGGAACTGGGCTTGGTTAGCCTGGCGAACTGCAGGCTCAGGGGAGACCTTCTCACTCTCTGCAACTCTCTGAGAGGAGGCTGGAGCCAGGTGGGGCTTGGGCTCTTCTCCCAGGGAACAAGTGATAGGACAAGAGGAAACAGCCTCAGGTTGTGCCGGGGGGGGTTAGATTGGACAGGAGGACTTGGGAGGGGACACTCTCTATTTTTTAAGGGGTTCCTAAAAAGAAAGTATTTTCAGTCTGTACTAAAAGTCTCCCTAGCACCTGATCACATTTTACTGCAAGTTTTATCTAGTGTTCATGCCTTTTTGCAGAGACTGGTGAGCTGCTGTCTTGGGGGAAAAAGACATAAAAACATCCTTAAAGTCAAGTCCACTATTAGTCCAAAGCAAAATATTAGGTCAGCCAAAAATATGCTGCACTTCAGGGAGCTTCCATGAATGTTGGAGATGTGAGTGTTGAGGGCTGCCAATAAGGTGGTACCAGGGATGTCCTTAATTTTCACTGAGGGAGAGGTAACATTTGGGTTTGTATCATCTTTTTTGAGCTGTATGTGACAGTTGGGAGTGAGGGGAACACTAAAAACCAATGAGTTCAATTCACCACAGTACCCACTCTCTTCCTGCTAGTCATTCTTCACTGTGGCCTTGCCAAGTTGCTTCAAAAGAGAAGGGATCGTTAAACAAACAGGCATAAATAAACCCCCAAGACAACAAAATAAACCAACAAAAATATCTCTTAAATCTCAGCTAATGTTCCTGCAGAGATTTGGTGCCTGTTGCAGACAAAACAGTTTAAACCACTGCATCACTCACTGACTAAACAGCTGTAGCATTAGCTGAGATGAGAGGGAAACTGAGTCGGAAAGGAGCAGAGCATCTTGGCTAGAGAAAGAGGCTGATTTCTCTCCAGTACTGCTTCCCTGAGCATGATAAGATGGGCAGCAATAAACTGAATCCAAGAGGTAAAGAGAAAAACAATCCCATCCCATCCTGCATCTGAACATCTTGGATTGCTTTGGGTCTCTATTATTCAGGGCAATATGTTCCTTTTGCTCAAAGGCATGGAAGAAATCGAACCAAAATACCAGCTCTGTGCAGATGATTGGATTTGGGGAGGGAACAGAAGGTGTTCAGTGCTCTGTTTGTCTTCCCAGGAATAGCACAATTCCCTCTGGGTAGCACAAGTGTTATATGGATCCTCCAGTTGGGTTGTCTTGTTCTGCTGGGATGGAGCGGAAGAGAGTAGAGAGGAGCCAGGCTGGATGAGGAGAAGTCAAGAGCTTACTTGCCAATATTTTTGACCAGAAACCTGTCCAATTGTTTTCATTCTTGGATAAATCCCACGTTTTCCAAGCCTGTGGGTATATGAAAGACCAGAGAACATTGTTCTGCTCTGATGGTGGTCTGGTTGTGTTTGGTTTGTTTCTCCTCTTTGGGATTCCCACGGTGGAGAGCTTTGTCTTGGTGACTAGAAGCAAGCCAAGCAATAACAGGGCTAGTGCCTAACTTCTAATTGTGTATTTGATGTAGCTACATCCTGCTTATTTAAAATATTTATTAATTACATTTCAGATCCTTCTTCAGCCTTGCTAACTTGTTTTTAATTAAATCCTCGTTAGGTTGATTGACTTAATTGAAGTAAATGCAACACCCTGATGAGAAGTGGGTTATTCTGAATCTAGTTAACCTTCAGATGAGGGTTTTGGGTTTGGTTTTGTTTTATTTTATTCCTGCTGTGTAATTACAACAGAGATTAGCTTATTATGCAGACAATGAGTGACCTTTCCTCATGTCCAAGGCAAATAAATGCACAGAGGCATTTGCTGCATGAGCAGTAAGCAGACAAGATGAAAGTTTTGGGGTGTCTTTTGGGTCTCTCTAGTGTTCAGGCAGACAGAGTTGCTATTTTGGTTTGCAAGTCCAGAAGGAGAGGGCTCAGGGGAGGGCCCTCTGTGTCAGAAGCTAGGCAGAACCTCGAGCAGAATGCACGGATTGAGGCAGTAAATCAGGCTTCACTCCTGACTGTATCTCACGTTTCCTTGGCCGCCTCGGGATGTCCCAGTGCTACGCCTTGCATGAGAATGAGCCTGCAGAAGCGCAGTTCCTCTCTCTCTTCCCCCCGCTTCCTTCAGGCTCCTTGGTTCTCTTTCAAGCCGAAGGATGAAAAGCCTCACTGATTGCTGTGTCCAGGCCTCCAGTGCAGAATCATTCCCATCAAGGCTCCTCTTTGTTGTTTGCAAGCCCCACTGCCGGGGAACACTTGCGCTGACTCCGTTGCTGTATCTCCTGGCACCTCACTGCCATGCCGAGGTGGGGCTGGCGCTGCTGGCTTGGAACCGGAGGCGATAGCTGCTGGAGGCAGAGCGTGGGGAGGGAACAGTGCTGAAAAACAGAATTAGTCCTTAATTGTCACTGCCTGGGTAATATCAGGGAGCATCACAAGCTAGGAGACAGAGGCAGCTTCGAAACAGAAAGGCTACACATCAGGATATTTTCCCGTAGCGAGGGAGAAGCTGTGTTCCTGGGTCTGTCACGCAGTGGCTCCAGGCTGTTTGCAGCAGCTATGAACTAGGGAACAGATATTCTGATTTCCTGCTGCAGAGTAACTCAGTTTCAAACTTCCATGCCAGTAACTTGGTTAATACTCCATGGAAACTCTCCTGGGGTGCTTTGAGAAGAGTGTGGCCAGTGGGAGGCTCTCCTCCCCTTCTGCTCTGCTCTATAGAGGCCTGAAGTAGTACAATATATAGTAATATATATATAGATATATATTTTAACCAAATTCATCTTTTTCTGCTAGCCTTTGGTGGTTAGAACCCAGTGGTATGGCAATGGTTAAGGCTGCTTCTGGCTTACAACTGAGATGACTTTCACAGCTCCCACTGCTTCTGGGTGGGCAGTAGTTTGTTTTGAGGACCTGACTTGGATCTGAGTGTCTTTGCTTCTGTAGCTAATGCTGTAAATTAATATCAGATTCACTTTCACAGAATCACTGATTTCATTTAATCAAATTATCTTTGTAATGCTTTATGATATTGTAAGTATAAGTGGTGCTAAGTGATATTGGTTAAGAAAAGGGGAAAAAAAGACACTTCAAATCTAAAAGGTGAAGTAGAAATGCAAAGGCTGAAGCTGTTATGAAATTGTGCATATTTTATGGCACTCAGTTCTCAGCTGAATATATCTGACTGTTGTTGTACCAACAGAGATATATCATTACTTTAATTCCTCTGATGTAGGCAATCAATTAAAGTATTATACCTGTCAGTTTGCCCTTGGTCTCTCTACAGGGCTCTTATTTAAGTCTTCTTGCTCCTTAATAACTTGGTTCTACTTGGTTGAAGCTTTGAAGAGATGAAATCTCTTTTCCCTGGCAAAGAATGAGATCAAAGTTACACTAGCTCCAGGCGTTGATATCCTCTTAATTGGAGCAAGTTTTCTTCTCCCTGTTAGAAGTCTCATGGAGAAATTAAAGTACAGCTTTTTCTCTTGCCCTCTCTTGTTCTTTCTCACCCACTTACCAACTACAAACCTTAGCTGGTGGCTAGGCTTTAGACCCTGTGGTTTTGGAATGGGGTCTCATCTTTTCCTTCTGTAAGATCTTCCCTCAGCAGCCTCTAGGGAGGCAGCTGAGTCTCCTCTCTTCCCACCAAGCTGTGATTTTCCTTCAGAAAAGGAAGCTTCTGCTGCTGAAGAATATTCAGATGGGGAATGTTGCTGGACAATGTCATAACAGCTTTTTCTGTTCCATTTATTCTCACAAGAGTTAACCCTCTAGTTAGTTATGTAGACTGCATGTCTGAGAGGCAAACTGTAACCTAAGGTGCTCCTAAAACTAACCTATGATACTCTTAAAATTAACTCATGATATTCCTGTTCTGTCAGAATCATTTCCCTCTCCCCTCTCCCCNAGGTTTGTCCATGGTGGCCTGTCTGATGAGTTAGGATCCACCAAAGGTTGCTGTGCTCAGGCAGTGACCTTGAAAACCAATGGATCTGTCCAAGAGTTTCTATCTGCCTTTGGGCAGGTGCACAGGGGCTGGACAGCCTGGAGAAAAGCAGACAGCTCTGGAGAAAGCAGCTGCCTTGGTTATCTCTCCACACAAGGAGACTCCACAAGCTCTCTGGGCAGCCTGGGCCAGGGCTCCAACACCCTCACACCAAACAAGCTTCTCCTCCTGCTCAGATGGAACCTCCTGGCTTCCAGTTGGTGCCCAGCGCCCCTTGGGCTGTCCCTGGGCACCACTGAGCAGAGTCTGGCTCTAGCCTCTTGCCTTGTGTCCTGCAGCTCTTGCTCAGCATGGAGCAGCTCCCCACTGGGGCTTCTCTTCCCCAGGCTTAGCAGCCCCAGGGCTCTCAGCCTTATGACATATCCCTAAAGATATTTTTTTTTTCTCCTTTAAAATCCAGGAGTATTTCGGGCTACGTGGAGGGAAACCTAAATTGAGTCTCTAGTTATGTAAGTTAATGGTGTGGGTTTGTATTAAGCTGCTTGTCTGTCTTTGCAAGATAAAGCTGGAGTGGTGACATCAGCCAGGCTGAATCCTGAGGTGAAAACCATGGACATGCTCTGTGTGTAGTCAAACACACATAGGCTTTGATGAGGTGCCCGTTGCTCTCTGAATTAGGAGTTACACTGGGACTGTGCAGAGGTCATATTTCTCTCACCCTATTTTCCATATACTCTTATTATTTGGGGATTTATTCTGTAGCCCAGCAGGTGTTGGGGGAATTACCACTGTGCACTGAGAGAGAATATAGATTGCAGCTTGGAATATCTGAAGTCAGAACTACTTTCTGTGTTTATCTCCATTTCCTTTGTTGACCACAAGGCACTGAAAATAGAATTCCTTAGGAATGAGGTTTGAGGAGACTGCTACCTTCTGAATTACAAAGCTCAGAATAAATGTAAAGCTCTCCAACTACTAGGAAAATAGGAATAATATTTAATATATTTTTTAGAGTTCTTTGCTTAGTTTACTTATTTTTACAGTGGGAGATGAGAAGCTGTAGAAAAGTTCAGTGTTTCCTTTAATGGTATATTAGAATATATTGGCCAGGCTGGATGGGGCTGTGGGCAACCTGCTCTAGTGGGAGGTGTCCCTGGCAGGCAGGGGGTTGGAACTAGATGATCTTTAAGGTCCCTTCCAACTCTGGCAATTCTAGGATTCTATGAAATAGATTTTAATCCATGAATTTTATGAGGTTTTGTGGCTTTATTGAAAAATATTAGTAGCTTGCCCAGATGGGAATGAGCCTGAGGTTGTCTCACCCTTAATGCTGGGCCAAGTTGTTGCACAGCTGGAACAGTGTCAGAAGGCCAAGGCTAAGGAGTGACAGTGATGGGGACACCTTTCTCTAGGTCATTTCCTGCCTCTCCTCTGTCTCTTTACAGCTACACTCCAGGGAAGTTCCAATGCCAGACATGATGTTCTTTGGAATTCTCCTTCAATTAGGTGATGTTTATTCAAGCAGCTGATTACATTATCAAGATCATGTTTAGGAGAGTTTAAAAGCACACAGGGAAGTAGAGAGGAGTCATTGATGTGTCATATACATTAAACATCTGCCATAATTAGAAAGCTTCTTCATGTCAAACCTGACAGTTCAATTATTAAATGGCACCCAAGTAAACACCTTGTTGTGGAAGTTCAACTTCTACCAGACTTTTATTTTTCCATGGGAATGAAAGTAGATTTTATGAAAGAGATGGAAATTTGGTGTTGCTCCCTTGGGGAGGTTTTTCTTTAGGGCCACCACACTACCTTTAACTGTTGGGACACGACAAAGGGTGATGGCTTTAAACTAAAAGAGGGAGATTTACACTAGGGAGAAGGAAGAAATGTTTTACCCTGAGGGTGGTGAGAGCCTGTCCCAGGCTGCCCAGAGAGGTGGGAGTTGTCCCATCCCTGGAACCATCCCAGCTCAGGTTGTTTGGGCTCTGAGCAACCTGCTCTAGTTACAGATGTCCCTGCTGGCTGCAGGGGGGTTGGGCTGGGTGACCTTGAAAGGTCCAACCCAAACCATTCCATGATTCTATGAAGTTGTTCTGGTCTTTTTGATGGCCACATTGGGTGACCTGTGAGTTGCTTGCATGCATATAGACCTTCCCCTGTCATCATGCAGAGCAGCCTGAGGAGGCTTCAGGAAGAATTCCCATGAGCAGACAACCCAGCAGCGTGCATGGCAGCTCCAAGCCATGGTGACTCCTTCCCCCAGAGCTCAAACTGCCAACGTGCAGGGGGAAAGGATTCCTTTGGAAGAGAGAAATGCTTTATCCAACAGAGAGAACAGACATTACAGAGTTATTAATCAGGGCAGTCATCCTGAAAGCAGATTTAAATGCAGGATTTCACGTAGAGGGAAACTAGAATTACAGCAAGAAACGACTGAGGACTCGGAGCTGTGGAGAGAATTGCATCTTTTAAGGGCTCCTTAAATTACACCTGGGGAAAGGTTCAGTCTGTGCATGCTAATGGAATGGTTCCTGTTTGGGTGGTTCAGTGTTTTTCTTTGGATGGCATCTACCCAGTGTGGTGTAAAATGGGAACACAACTGATTTCATTTGCTCTGGTTTCCACCTCACCACAGGCTGTTCCTTTGCTTTGGTCTCATAGGCAAAACCCAGTCAGCCTCATTGGTGGTGAGGTGGGAGACCTCAAAGGAAAACTTAGATGTTGCAGGTGATTTTTTTTGCCTGCTTTCAGTCCTTCTTTGGAATCAGTGCTGAAGCAGGAACTGAGAACTGAGGATTTGACAGCACTGGAACAGCTGTTGTCTCCATGAAACATAAAGCTGAGCTGCTATTCTCTTATGGCACTTGCAAGGCAACTCAGATAATTTGGAGCTCTCAGGCTCAGCTTCACTTCTTTTTGGGAAGTGATTGGTGTAGAGCAAAGCAAATCCCTACCTTGTTTTCTGGATATCACTGTGGTTCAGCTGAGGACAAAGTAGTTCTGCATAGATCCAAGTGATTGATTAGGTTAAAAAGAGGCTTCTGGACCACAAGGACAACTTCAAAGCTAGATCAGGTAGCTCAAAGAGTAGCTTGCTCCAGGGGTTGGCCACTTCCAGAGGTTAGTATTGTCTGTTGCTCTGTAAATGTTCCATGCAGAAGGGAACTGCTTTGCCTTTCCCCAGATGAACTATATTTTATGCTGCCTCCTGGCTGGAGATGAAGTCATGTGGAAGTGCTAAGGCTTTAGTGACCTCTAAGTTAACTGTACCTCCTCTGAAGCTGGTGGGAGTCCAGGAAGTCACCACTTACCTCTGTGGACATCTTCAGATGTCCAGAACATTAACTGAGCCAGATAAAGCTTGTGTTTGATGGAGCTTTGTCATGAGAAGGTCTGCAAGCTTAATGAAGTCTTCACTTCCCAGAGTGGAAGGGTTGACTGTGTGGGTACCAAAACCAGAGTTATATTCAGATCAAAGTAACAACAGGGTAGAGGCAAGCAGAAATAATAGATAATCTGGTGGGAATCTTTGGAAGCTGAGATGCCTTGGAAGTGCAGTTAGAGATTTCAGAGGAGGACACTTAGCAAAGACACCTTGAAACTCATTAGGATTTAGCACAGCTTATGGCACTACCCTTTCCACCAACCTACAGTGCTGACAGGTCTTGAAAGACATGAGGTTCTACCACTCACTAATCTCTTGGGTATTTCTTTACATCTGCAAAGAATTCTGTGGAACTGTGCCATTTTGGTTTGGCAGAGCTTTCAACTCCTCTTCTGCACAGCTCTGTGTGGTCTGGAAGAGCTTCCAGCACCCATCTGCACAGGTCTCTGTGTCTGCCCAGAGAAGGAAATCATAGGTAATGGTTTCTTCTTGTGCTACATGTCTGTGGAATCACAAGCTGCAGTCTGAAAGAGGTTAAGCACTGAGGAACTCCTTCTGGGATAAGCTGCTGCCCAACCACACTGCTAAACCTGAAGATGTTCTTCATCTTTTTCTTTTCCCTGAGTTTTATTCCCAAGAGTCTGCAGCATGTTCCCTCTCCACAAATAACAATTTACTGCACTGTGGAGATGGGAACAGCTTCCTGACCTTCCCACTGGGGCCTTTTGTACTTCTAAACCTGCAGGTGAGAAACTAGGTCTGGTCATTAGAAGGTGGCCAATTAATGACCAACTGTACAAAGGAAAAGACAGCCTATATCTCCTTAAACAGCCCAGTCCTCTGCTGACATCTCTTTATTGCTCACTAATTGGGGCCTGGCTAATTATCCCTGACCTCAAAAAGAAGAGGTTTTCACTGAAAACAGAGTTTTATAGGAAATAAGGCAAAGCAACATTGTTTACAAATGTGCTGTTGGAGCTCTGCTCTAAATAACTTCCATACTGAAGGAATTGGAGCATCCATAAATGTTTGAGCTCTCTGCTTACCTCTCTCCAGACATGAAATTGCCCAAAAGCATATCAACAAACTGCATTTCAAACTGCTGTGAATAAAACTTCAGCAAAGCAAATGGAATTTCACTTTGTTTTGTTGCTGTTGCCAGGAGCTAGGAAAGGTAGAGCAACACACGCAGAAGCAAGGGCAGTTACAAATGGATGGAGAAGTTGATTTCCAGGGAAGTGAGGATGAAAATTCAGGCATAGAAATGTTGGTAGTGAAAACAGTTCATTCTTCCTTGGGAAAATAGTAGCAATGCTCCTCCCCCTCTAATCTGTCCTTGTGAGGCCACTTCTGGAGACCTGGGTCTAGCTCTGGGCTCCCCAGCTCCAGAGAGACAAGGAACTGCTGGAGAGAGTCCAGCAGAGCACAGGAAGATGCTGAGGGACCTGGAGCATCCCTGGCAGGAGGAAAGGCTGAGAGTCCTGGGGCCAGACTCTGCTCAGTGGTGCCCAGGGACAGCCCAAGGGGCACTGGGCACCAACTGGAAGCCAGGAGGTTGCAGCTGAGCAGGAGAAGCTTGTTTGGTGTGAGGGTGTTGGAGCCCTGGCCCAGGCTTTGCAGACAGGTTGTGGAGTCTCTTTGTGTGGAGAGATTGCCAAGGCAGCTGGAGGTGACCCTGGGCAAGCTGCTGGGGTTGTCTCCAATAGCTGATCTCCAGCGGTCTCTTCAAGACCCTACCATGCTGGGATTTTGCTCTGGCTTGATCCTGGCAATCTCTGACCATCTCTGTGGCCCAGTAAGAAGAGCTTTGGGCTTTTGGCAGCATGCTCTAGCAGATATTTGATGCAGTAGCAGCAGTTGTGCAGAGATGGGAGATTCTGATTGCAGGCTTCCTGTGTATGAGTTATTTTTATCTGAGTTATTTTGTGTCTCTGACTTTGCTAAGTGTTCTGGACCTTATTAGCTGCTTCTGAGAAAACAATTCCAGCTTTTAGATATCTACATGTATATGTGTGTGTATATATATATATATATATGGGATTTTAGGAGTTTCAAATGCAATTTCATCAATCAAACCTCTTTTCTTCACCTAAATTTATACTGATTTGGGGTGTTTGTTTGTTTTCTCTCCCCTTGGCAGCCTGAAACATCACAAGGGTCACATTGTTCAGGATTTCAAAGCACCATCCTTTCTCTTTGTGGATACAAGTCAGCAGAGAATGGTGTCCCCACCATCTGCTCAAGCTGCTTGAGAAGAGGCTTCTGTGCAAATGGCATGAAAGGTAATTTAACCCCAGAAGGTGCCCACAGAGCTTGGGCTCTGTTTGCCATCCTAAAAATAAATCATGCTGAATGACAACAAAACCAAACCACCCCCCTTCTCCTCTCCCAGTTTAATGAGGGGATCATTACAGGAGCTAATTTCAGCTGATTTCACTAGCAAAGGTGTGTTCTTCTTTTCCAGTATTTCCAGCAAAGGGCTTTTCTTTTTGAGGGGGGGTAATGGTAACTGGTTTTTAATTGTCTGTGTTACTGGAGAAGGTTGGTGTTTCTCTGATATAACCATGGAGTGGTGCTTGGTGCTGGGTGAGAAACACTTCTAACATCAAACACATTTCTGCCACCATCCCTTTCTTGTTCTTCTTGAGCAGCCTGAGTGTTCAGCAGGACAGGTTAGGGGTTGGTTGAGCTGCTGGACAGCAGATCTGCAGAGAAGGATTTAGGAGTGCTGGTGGACAACAAGGTCTCCATGAGGCAGCAATGTGCCCCTGTGGCCAAGGAGGCCAATGGTCTCCTGGGGTGCATGCAGAAAAGTGTGAGCAGCAGTTCAAGGGAAGTTCTCCTCCTCCTCTACTCTGCCCTAAAGAGGCCACCTCTGGAGTCCTGGGTCCAGTTCTGGGCTCCCCAGTTCCAGAGAGACAAGGAACTGCTGGAGAGAGTCCAGCAGAGCACAGGAAGATGCTGAGGGCACTGCAGCAGCTCTGGCAGGAGGAAAGGCTGAGAGCCCTGGGGCTGCTTAGCCTGGAGAAGAGCAGCCCCACAGGGGAGCTGCTCCATGCTCAGCAAGAGCTGAAGGACAGAAGGCAAGAGGCTGGGGCCAGACTCTGCTCAGTGGTGCCCAGGGACAGCCCAAGGGGGCAGTGGGCACCAACTGGAAGCCAGGAGGTTGCAGCTGAGCAGGAGGAGAAGCTTGTTTGTTGTGAGGGTGTTGGATCCCTGGCCCAGGCTTTGCAGAGAGGCTGTGGAGTCTCCTGGTGTGGAGAGATTGCCAAGGCAGCTGGAGGTGACCCTGGGCAAGCTGCTGTGGGTGCCCCTGCTGGAGCAGGGGGGTTGGACTGGGTGACCCCCCAGAGGTCCCTTCCATTCCCTACCATGCTGGGATTCAGGGATTCAATTTGCTTTAATGAGGAAGGCACTTGTGTTAGTAAGCAAGAAGTGTTTTTATTCACACAGGGATGTTCTGTCCTAAAAATGATGAGTGCTCTCTCTAGCTGTTCATTTTCAAAGCCTCATTTTTTAGTAGCTTTACTTTCTGGTCCCAGTGAAACTGTTCAAAGGCTTTTAAAGGCTGTTAAATTTCACTGCCAGGGAAAAGAAAAAAAAAAAAACAAACCCAGGATAACAGTTGTACAATTTATGTGTGTATGTATCTAAAAAATACATAAATATAAAATATATAAATTGAGATAAATATACAATGCAGTCAAAAAAGGGAAAAATCCCTGCAACCACCTCAGGTCAGGTTGTTTGGGGCTGTGAGCAACCTGCTCTAGTTGGAGATGTCTCTGCTGACTGCATGGGTTGGACTAGATGCCCTTGAAAGGTCCCTTCCCACCCAAACTAATCTCTGACTTTATGAAACACATTCTAGACACAAAACCTGACCAAGTTCTTCAGCTGAACAGCAAAGGAGGGTCTGGTCTTCATGGTGGCACAGCTTCTGCTCCTACTCAACAACATAAGCCTGGTTCATAGTTTTCTTGGACATTTTCACTTAGATTTGCATTTTTTTTCCCTCTTCTTTTTTTTCCAAGCAGAAGAGGTGGAAGATGACAGGTTTGAAAATGTTTCATGGAGCTTTCAGGCAGCAGCAATTTATAGCAGCTCCAACTTACATAACTTTAACTCCACTTTTGTCCTGGTGTAGATGTGTGCTTCAGATAGAGCTGTGCCTGCACAGGAATTCAAAGGAAGATGCAGTCACTCAACCCATCTTATCTATTTTAAGGCTATCCAAGGAACCATCACTGTAGTTCCTAGCTTCTAAATCTGAGTACAAGTGACAGTTTGCCATAAACATGCTTTTCTGCTCAGTATCAGGAAGGAAAATGGCTTTATCTGTGTATGCAATGAAGGCTTCCTCAAGCTGAGGGATCTCAGGGGGTTGCTCCTGGTCCTCTCTGCACTGGGAGTATTAATTTCTGCAGGTACTTTAGGGCAAACTGCTTTTGTCAGAGGAAGGTGATGAGTTTGGTCTCCAGTTGTAGCCTTCTTGTAGATTTGTAGGACTGTGTAATGATCAGAAAGATAATGTAATTAGTATTACCTTTTAGTAACTGCATTGGCCCAGCAGATATAGGACAAATGAACACAAGAATGTTGTTCACAAACATTTAGGATAACCTAGGGATCCAAAACCATGTAGCTGTGACACTTGGTGGCATGGCTTAGTAGCATGCTGGTGTTGGGTTGACAGCTGGACTTGATGCTCTTAGAGATCTTCTTAAACCTTCATGATTCTCTTTGTAATCAGCTTTTGAAGTAAAAACACAGAGGGTCCATGGTGGAGCCCCCCTGAAGGTCAAGCTTACAGCCAGGAACGGATGTGCTGCTTTCATGCTTCCTCAGCAAGAAGGCACATTTATTTTCCTTTTCCAGTACCTCCTTGCAAATCTGCAAGTTGAGAAGGTCTGGGTGATGGCCTGGAAACGTTGAAATGGTCTGAATAGTTGAAATGGGCTGGATGAGGTCTTCTCCTTTAAAACCTGCCCATGGGATAGGTGTTAATTATTGAGGGGGAAAAAAAAACAAGCCAAAAGAGCTTCTTAAGATGCTTTTGGTGTTCTTCCACTGCAGCACTTTACATCAAGTCATGAACTGTTTCTGATGGGTCTAAATTTTGGGAAGAAAAATGGGTTAGCAAAGTCAGTAAATCTTGCTGGCTTCAGGAGTGGTGATGGCTTGAAGGACAGTGAAGGGATGAGATTTATTCTTGCCCAGCATAACAAAGAAAATACTTTTGGAAGGTGATAAATCACCCCTGGGCTTGATACCACATGATCAGTGCAGAGCAGTGAAATTACAGAGAGTAAGTACTGGAATGGTGAAATTAGAGGAATTCACAGTTTTAATCTTGGAGTAGCATTTGGTGTACAGAGCAAAAAAATCTGCCACATTCCCTAGAAGGTGCCTGGAAGGAGAGAAGATACCTGGGGAGGGGGTGAGGGAGAGGCATGAGGGATTTGAGGGCAGGATCCAACAAATCTCTTGATGTCAAATAAGGCTGGGGGAGGTGGAAGTCACAAGATGCTGATGGAGTTGAGAAAGCTTGAATTCAGTTATTGAGAGAGTTCAGCAGGCTGAGGGAATATGACCTGGCCCATTGTGTCCATTGCCAGGGGAACCTCTCTGTTCTGGGTAGTTTTAGAGCAATGCTTAACTGCTAAAAAGATAAACAGACTGATCCTTCCCTGTATTCCCAAATAAAGGAGTTGAGAGCCACTTTAGCAGGGCATGAGTAGGAATTTAGAGAGATGTCTCTTCCTAGGATGATGGCTTTTTGAGCTGAGAAAGCTTCAGCCCAGAGGTCTGCAGTATGGCTTAGTAAAGAAACACTCAACAGATATTGCTTTACTAGTTTACCTTTTCTCCCCC
>VWZX01010251.1:160515-199944 GCA_013399015.1 Galbula dea
AGCTGTGGCCTCCCCAGTGCCCAGCCCAGGAGGACAATCCCTGCCCTAACCCTGCTGCCACCCTAGTGCTGACCCAAGCCAGGATGCTGCTGGTCACCTTGGCCCCTGGGCATTCAGCACTGTCTCTGTAATTCCCAAAGGAAGTCACTCCAGATTCCTCACTCACCTTTATCAAAGAGACCTAATGATCCAGGTATTTGAGCACCAGGTTGCTCACAGCCCCAGACAACCTGAGCTGGGATGGTTCCAGGGATGGGACATCTCCCACCTCTCTGGGCAGCCTGGGACAGGCTCTCACCACCCTCAGTAGAAACAATTTCTTCCTTAGATCTCAAGCACAGCTAAGAGCTCAGAGAAGAGAAAAGCTTTCTGGAGTTATTCTGCAGGTGCTTTTCCCATTCCCTGTCAGCTCTTTCACTCATCTCACTTTCCACATGGGACCAGGAGATGCTACCACAGCAGGTCCCATGGAGCAGCTCCTGTGAGGAGCAAAGGGCTTTCTCCTCTGCTTCAGCAGCATGCACCCTGAACACTCATGCTTCCAGTTTTAAGGAATCTCCTCTTTTTGGGCTGACTCTACAGCATTATATAACCTGCACTGGGTAGGTTTCAGCCTGCTCTCTGCTGCTGCATTCAGCATGCATTATTCTCACTCCAGAAGATCACTCCCTTCTCATTTGCTTTGCTTTCCTTTCCAGCTTGATGGTTGCAATTTTGATCACAGTTCATACCTCATTTCCCCTGCCTGTCCTCAACACCTGCCAGCAAGCAATGGCTTCTATTTTACCATGTTTTCCTTCATAATCACCATGTCACTCTTTGCTAGGCAGAATGGTCTTTTGGATTTACATTTGCAGTCTGAATTATCCTGGCTTGGATCAGCACTAGTGTGGTGGCAGGGATTGTCCTCCTGGGCTGGGCACTGGGGAGGCCACAGCTCCAATCCTGGGGTCAGTTTTGGGCTCCTTACTCCAAGAAGGACATGGAGATGCTGGAGAGTGTCCAGAGAAGGGCAAGGAAGGTGGGGAAGGGTCTAGAGCACAAGTGTTGTGAGGAGCAGCTGAGGGAACTGGGCTTGGTTAGCCTGGAGAAGAGGAGGCTCAGGGGAGACCTTCTCACTCTCTGCAACTCCCTGAGAGGAGGCTGGAGCCAGGTGGGGCTTGGGCTCTTCTCCCAGGGAACAAGCAGTAAGAGAAGAGGAAACAGCCTCAAGTTGTCCCAGGAGGTGTTTTAGGTTGGAGATGAGGAACAATTTCTTCCCTGAAGGGTTGTGAAGACCTGGCCCAGGCTGCCCAGGGCAGTGGTGGAGTCACCATCCCTGGAGGGGTTTCAAAGCCCTGGAGATGTGGTGCTGAGGGCCATGGGTTAGTGATGACCTGGCAGTGCAGGGTAACAGTTGGAGTTGATGGTCTGAGAGGTCTCTTCCAACCAAAATGATTCTGTTTCTATGACTTTTATCTGCAAGGTTTGAAGTTGTGTGAGGAGGAAAGTTAGCTCCCCTCCTGCCTCTCCTCATCCTGTGACACTCTACACCACACACCAGTCCATCTTTCACTTTGAGTATAAACCTTTACTTTGTCTGGTTTCTCTCTTTAAACATTTAACTAAAGGAGTTGGAGGGGAAGCATGGGGAGGAGAAGTGACTGTGGGTGTTAGAGGAGGGAAAGAGAAGGAGCTGAAGGAAGCTCTGAAGAAGATGTGGCTGTGTTTTAACAGAGTGCAGATCCCTCTAGGAAGACACCATCACTGTCAACACTTGTTGGTAATCCAGGGATATGAATTAGCTCCATGGTGGCCTCAGCTAGGCAGGAGCAGTGCCTGAACTTCATCTTCAGGGCCAGGTGATGCTTTTCAAGCATCTGAGCCAAGGAGAGGTTTCAGCAGCTCATGTCAAAGGACATCTGCTTTATCTTTCTGCTTTATGAGAAACACTGCTTCATAATCATATTTATCATCATGTTGGCAACTGCCTGGTGGCAATTCCATCAGCTTGCTTGTTTTGGGAAGCCCAGCTCAGCCAAGTCATAAATAAAATGGACAGTGTTGTGACATAGGCTAGCAGGATAATGGGAAGGTGTCTCTGTGAGCACTGACAGTGCCTCATTTCCAATCTCCTGCAAGTAATGAGGGGAAAATGAGGAATGGCAGCTGCATTTCCTAATGGAGTGGAGATGGTAAAATGCATTGCAGAGCCATCAGGGCTTGTCCTCCTGCCAGAAGAGGGTCCCTGCTTTGCTGGCCAGTCACACCTAGGTTTTGGTTTCTTTTTTTCAGGGGAAATGGTTGTCTTTTTTCAGAGGGGTTTGAAAACCCAAGGGGAGTTACTTTGCCATGACTCATTACCTACAGTGAAGGCAGAACAGTGGCTCTGGGTTGCCCAACAGAAGACTCCAGTTTGGATGAAGAGCAAGAGCTTGAAGTCATCTTTTTATTGAGAGCAATAGTAAGGGGAGTAGAAATTGTTGGATAAAGTGTAAAAATCAAATCTTTTCTACAATTTTTTAGCTCCCTGAGGCAGCAAATTAAGTCATTTCTAGCACTTCCTAAGGCTAATAACTGATCCTTTTAGAAAGGTCACAGACCAACCTCTGCTTTGCACTAGGCTTTGAACTCTTCAGAATTAAAGGCAGTGCCACTGTTGGAGGTGAAGTGTTGTGCTGCCTCCCTGTCACAGCACTTCAAGCCTTCTTCATGCTGCCAGAGGTGGTGCATTTGTGCTGTAGGTGCCCACAGGAACTGCTCCACCTCATCAGGGTGTTTTGCTTCAAAGAATTCCACAGAACAGCACCAAAACCAAAGGGTCTTTACATGGATTAGTGGTGGACTTGGTAGTGTTGGGTTAATGGTTGGACTTGATGATCTTAAAGATCTTTTCCAACGTGAAGAATGCTATGATTCTGTTACACAGGTTGGTAGCAGGGGTGTCCACCAGCAGAGCTTAATCCTGACACAGCAGAGGGGTGATCTGGAAGGGCTGTGGATGGATTCTTGCTAGCCCAGGTACTCAGCAGGGCAGCAGAACTAGCAAGGATGAAGGCTGCAGATTTCTGTTCTCGTTGTGCACAAAGGAATTGTGACTGAGGTCTTGTGCTGCACTGGATGACCAAGGATGTACTAAAATACTGAGAAAGTAAGAAGGAATTTCTGCTGGAGCAGACCAGAGATGAAGTGATGAGATACAACCACAGAAGGTGGCATGAGAGGGTTGTATAAATGTGAGCTGAGGCTGGCCTGGTTGACAACCTGGGTCCCAGGTGGGCAGCCTTGGGTCCCAGGTGGAGGTTCTCCCTTTGGTAGTTTTATTTTCATTTCTTATTACAAGATGTGGTATTGTGAAGGAAGAATCTGGATGATTAACCTTATGTGTTTGATGTGCTGAGACACTTTTTGATGTTCTCAAAGGACTTCAGGCATGAAGTGGTTTGGGTTTAGTTGGAGTCTGGTGCTTTGTTTTTTTGGTTCAGTCTTTAAAAAAAATCAAGTCCTTCCCAAGTTTTGTGTAGGTAAAAGAAGCAAGTGAATGAACCTCATGTAGAGAATAAAGGAGCTCTTATTTTAACCAACTGTCATCTTCTAATGATCTTCTTTTGTTGTAGTCTTTGAATAGAAAGCACAGACAAATCCCAGTGACTGTACAGTGACAATCAAAGTCTGTTGTGACTCTGAGTGTGGAAGAGTCTCTCTCTTGCACATCTTCTTATTGTGTTTGTAAGCATGCATGCACCTATTCTGATAGACATAGAGACTTAGGACTTTAACTGCTCTTAATAACTCCTACTTCTCAGGATGGTTAAGTGGTGAAGACAAAGCCTTAGCTTGATGGCAAATGAGGAGTTAAGTAAGAAGACATTTATGTAAGAGAGCCCTGAGGCTGCTTAGCCTGGAGAAGAGCAGAAGGACAGAAGGCAAGAGGCTGGGGCCAGACTCTGCTCAGTGGTGCCCAGGGACAACCCAAGGGGCACTGGGCACCAACTGGCAGCCAGGAGGTTGCAGCTGAGCAGGAGGAGAAGCTTGTTTGGTGTGAGGGTGTTGGAGCCCTGGCCCAGGCTTTGCAGAGAGGCTGTGGAGTCTCCTTGTGTGGAGAGATTACCAAGGCAGCTGAAGGTGAGCCTGGGCAAGCTGCTGTGGGTGCCCCTGCTGGAGCAGGGGATTGGACTGGGTGATGCCCAGAGGTCCCTTCCAGCCCCCACCATGCTGGGATTTAGGGATCCTATAATAATTAAGAATACACTGCACAAGGTACATTCTCTAGCTTACTGTTGGTTCTCATTCTTGAATTTATTTTGAAGTGAGCTGTTTTGAACAGATTCACATTTTTACAGGTCAGTAGAATAATACATGTTATAGGATCCCTTCCTTCCTCCTTCAGGAAACAAACATCATCCCTGTTTTCCCTCCAACTCTTTGGTGAGTTTCACCTCAGAACACATCCTGTGCTCCACAGCACAAGGACTTTTTGTAGGAGCATCAAGGAAAGCCTCAGTTTTCAGAGAGCAGGGAAGTCAGGAAGGTTCCTGGTGGCCATGAAGATGAAGCCTTTTGAAAGAGGTTATGTAAGTTGCTGCTGGAGTGCAGCAATGCCTTGACATCCATCTGCAATGGGTTCACCTCTGGTGATGCTCCAGGGCAACCTCCCAGCCTTAATGCTGAATCCTAATTAGTGTAGACAAGATCACAGCACTGGATTTCAAGGGAATGCAAGATAACCTGCAGGCAAATTACCACTGCAGTAACATGACAGGTCTTGACAGTGTGTTCCAGTCATGCTCCAGAAACAAAAAAACAACATCCACCAGCTCCAGGAGTTTGGCCACCAAAAATTTTGCACCCAAGAGCCAGCTGGACTTGTGGGTGAGTATAGAAGTGGTGCTGTAGCTGGAGGGTTTATGGTAATTCCATAAGCAGCAAAGTGTCTCTGGAAAGGAGAGATAACCAGCTGGTAATCCTCATAAGTCCTCACTGATAGCCTGCCCATCTCTGCTAGAAACTAGAAAGCCTGGAGATTAGGGAGGCTCACAGGGTGTAACTCAGGAGGTTAATCACAGCATTAGGACAGCAACATCCTCAAACTGTGTCCAAAGGGCTAGGATTTCTCTTCCAGGTTAAAATGACACCATGTTGACCAACCTGCCAGCCCAAGGCAGAGGTGGCTTTACAGAAGACACTCATAGACTTCTTAAAACCAAGCTGTCACCTGCAGCCTTGGCCATAACTCATTAATTATCGCTTATGAGGCTTGTAGCCATGGATTTGGGAGCTCTTCAGAGTTCCAAACTAAGATTATTTACTTTCAATGAGTTTAGCATCATTTAGATGGAATTAGGGTCAGTTTGTCCTCAAAGAGCTTGGTACTGGGAGGAGATTGTGCAGATATGGAAGAACTTCTTCCCTGAGAGGGTGGTCAGCTGTTGAACTGGGCTGCCCAGGGAAGTGGTGGTGGTGGAATCACTAAAGGGGTTGAACTAGATGATCCCCAGAGGTCCCTTCCAAACCCTAACCATGCTGGGATTCTGGGATTCCTTTGGAAAGGAAGCTTTCAAGTGACTGGAGAAGCAGCCAGATCTAGGAGAGAGAGTGGTTCAGGTCAGAACTATTCCAATGGAGCTGAGTGTCTTCAGAATTGTCATTGCAGTTCCACTCAGAGAGGCTAATTTTCATCCTCTAAAACCAAGGAAAGGTCAGGCAGTGCTGAACTCTCAAAGCATGACTATGTTCAGGATTGCAGGTAGGTAGGTAGTGGAGAGGTCATCCAACAGCTCAGGCAAATCCAGAAGCAGAATTTGCCTTTGGTTTAGCAAGTTCCTTCAGACTAAAGCAAGACTTGGTCAGGGTCATCAGAGACAGCTTTGGACCTCAGGCAAGAAGATGTGACTAATGCTAGAAACAAATCTCTTCCTTAAGCCCTGATGTTGTTTGTTTTTATTTTAGCAGGAGGGGGGGGGGAAAAAGAGCAATAATCCCAACTGGCAGCCCAGAAATAGCCAGATTGGAAGGGAAAAGAAGGGGAAAGGGAAGAGAAAAATGGAGAGGGAAATTGTTATTCTGGAGCCATAGTTCCCTTGGAAGGAGAAGGAAGGAGAGGAAGAATTTGATCAGGACTCTGTGGAAATAGAATGTTTTTGTGTTGTACTGGTGACTGCAGAGGAGGTGCAGACCCCCCTGGTATCCTCCAGCATTTCAAATGGCCAAGGAGAGAGGTGGGAGAGGAGGAGAACAGCATCTCCAGTGCCTTCTGCAGATGGAACTATCTTGTGGCCAGTTGTGGCATAAATCTTCTTAAATACCTCCTGAATATTGGACTATTGCTGTTTCTAGTAATTCACACAGAGGGTGTCCCATCCCTGGAACCATCCCAGCTCAGGTTGTCTGGGGCTGTGAGCAACCTGCTCTAGTTGGAGATGTCCCTGTCCATGGCATGGCTGTTGAAACTAGATGACCTTTAAGGTCCCTTCCAGCCCAAACCATTCTCTGACACACTTTGACACCCTGGAGAAACACCTTCTCTTTTATTGGCTGCAATTAGCTGTTCCAGCAGTAATATGCAAATCTTATCCTTCTTCCTAGGGATGGGGTAAGGTAACATGGAGAAGACAGAGCAGGTGTCTGTGGAGAGCAGATGCTTTAACTGCAAGGTAAAATTTAAGTAAACTCTGTATAAAACACTCCAGTTCTCTCTGTAGTTAAGAACAAGACATGGCTTTGCTTCAGGCTTTAAATTAACTGATAAATCCCCTCCTGCCTGGAGGGATAGTTGGGTTCTTAATAGCAGCACACAGTTGGCATTTTCTTTTGCCACTGTGCTGCTGACAAATCTCATTATCAAGAAAATATTCCTATTGCATCATCTTAGCACCAGTGATTTCAGTCCTTTCCATCTTCATCTGCTGGGTGCTGGAGTTTTCAGTTCCTGAGGAGGAGGAGGAGGAGGAGGAAAAGAGAAGGTGGCAGGACATTGAAGTGTGCTCCTTGGCATGGTTTTCCCTTCCTGCTACTCATCTGGCTGACCCTTGCTGGTCCTGTTGGGGATGCTGGGGTTGGACTAGATGACCTTGAAAGGTCCCTTTCAACCCAAACCATTCTATGAGCCTATCACTCTGTGAGGGCAAGAGGCAACAGAAGTAACCTCTAGCCATTCAAACCAGCAGTGTCCTCAGCAGTTTGCTCTGCTGATGGTGAGGTCAGTGTTGATGTCTACATGGTCTGGCATGTTCTGAGGGGAAACTGGCTGTTAAGGAGGTGGCTGAGGGATGCTGCTGAGCTTGGAGAGCTGTGTTTCTATAGGAGCTGTGCTGCCATAGAAACCAAGAGACTATATGTGAGTGTTGTCTTTCCATGTCAACAGCCAGAACTGCCTTTCACCTGCTGAAACCTTGGGAGAGAGAGATTGGTGGGGCTCAGGAGAGGAGAATGTACCTCCTCCATGGCTCTGTTTCCTAAACCCACCATATTTCAACAGGAATATGGTTGGTGGAGGGTCTAGAGCATTGTGCTCCACGTTGCAGCTGGGCTTCTGCTCCCATCACTTGTACCACCAGGAAAATGAGGCTCCTCTCTGAATGGTGTTTGAGATCCCATCCCTGGTTTCACACCCAGCCCACATGCTGCTATGTCTGAATCAAAGCAGATTGCCTTCCTTTTTGCTTTCACTCAGACACTCTGGCTCACCCTTATCTACATCAAAGAACTCCATCAAAGTTACCACCCACTGAACATACACATTTTCTTTCCATGAATCAGGTCCAACTCCTGTTGGAAGGAAGCTGTTCAAGGGATTGAGCTCCTTCTCCTCTTAGGCAGATTCCTTCCCACTTCCCAGCTCTTCCTGGGAGCTAAAGAAGCCCTTTTCCCACCAACTCAAGGGACATATTAGTTCTGCTCAACAACAAGCTTTGTGTGACCATTTACTGGATACTGAGGTGGTGAAGAACCACTAGAGATCTGGAGTGGAATATAAATAGGTTACCTTCCATTGGGTCTCACTGAGAGGAAGCTGAGGAGTAGTGCAGCTGTTTAATTATTAATATTCTATATAAATCAATGGCAAACCAGGCTTTGATGGTGATCTTCAAAAGGGTTTTAATCATTGCTCCCCTCAGATACAGAAAGGGAGCCTGAGCACTGGGGGTTTGTCCTGGGTGTCTCTTTACTCTGCTGGAAGGTTACCCCTATGGTGTTGCTCTAGCATTAATAGCAAACAAGGTAGCACAAGTCACTTAAATATATTGGCATTCTTGGTGTTCCCTCATAGGAGACCTGGATAGTTCCTGAAGCACAGATTAATGAACAATGTTCACTTAAATCCCACTAAAACTGATTAAATGGGATGATAGGACTGCAGCTTTGGGGCCCCTGTGATGCACCTGCACAGCACAGAGTGAAGTCAAACAAGGTACCTAGGGCTCTCAGCCTTTCCTCCTGCCACAGATGCTCCAGTGCCCTCAGCATCTTCCTAGCCTCTGCTGGACTCTCTCCAGTAGTTTCTTCTCTCTCTGGAACTGGGGAGCCCAGAGCTGGACACAGTAGACCCTATGTAGCCTTCAGACTAGGTCAGGGAGGAGAACTTCCCTTGTCCTGCTGGTCACATTCTTCTCAATGCACCTGAGAAGACCATTGACCTCCTTGGCCACAAGGGCACATTGCTGGCTCCACAGTCACTGATCTTGTACACTTCATTTCATCTTTTATTTGATATTAGAGAAAGGGTTGGTCTGTAAGCCCCTGGGCAGTATATTCTCTAGTTTTTATACCATAGTTACTCTAAGTGTGGTGGGTTGGGAGGATGTGGGAGGGGAAGCAGGGTAGGGTAGGAGGAGAACAAACAGTTTCATGCAGGAACAAGTGACACTGAGAGAAAATATTAATTGTGTTATGGAAAGTACAGAGGAAGAGTTACCAAACCTTCTGGCTTTTGAAGCCATGCTGCAAAGTGTTCCAGATCCACAGCTTCCTGATGTGGATCCCTTCAGCTATCCAAAATAGGACCTTCCACTATTCCTGCTCTGAGTCCCCCACCCTCATTCCATATTTCTGCTTCTTCAACCCAACCCATGTCCTCCCACCTGCCTGCTGCTCTAGCTCTCTGGTGCCTGTCCTGCTTCTCATCCCCAGCAAACAAGCTGTGCTCATACCAGGTTGCAAACACTCCAGAACTGTCTCCTCCTCTGAGGAGCACTTCTCTTCCAATCTGTACAACTCTGGGCACATCTCCTTTGCCTCAGCATCTCCTACCTGCAGGAGGTTGGAGGTTTGGGATAGATGGGCTGGAGGCTGCAGCTAGGGCTGTGCTTGGAGTATGTGCAGCTTCTCTGCAGTCATAGCTGATCTCTGACTATGAGATCACAGAATGGGCTCTGTTGGAAGAGACATTGAAGATCATCAAGTCCAACTGTTACCCAGCACTGCCAGGTCACCACTAAACCATGGCCCTCAGCACCACATCTCCACGGCTTTGAAACCCCTCCAGGGTTGGTGACTCTTGTCTCTTCAGCTTCACAACTGGAGCTCTATTGCCTCTTGGAAGATCAAAGTGCTTCTGCCAGGATGAGGAGGTTTCCTGCACTGAGCCATCCAGATCACCTGACCATCACCTCACCATTCCAAATCTTCCCAACTAACACTCTACTCTAGCAGTCCTGCTGATGCACATGCTGTTTGCTAAGGAAAATGCTCTATTGCTTTGAATCATTTCATGATTCATTAATTTTGAGGTGGTTTAGTGGCATGGTGGTGACAGGTTGAAGGTTGGACTTGGTAATCTTAAAGGTCTCTTTCCAACTTTCATGATTCTGTGATTAGAGTTGCATCATCTTTCCACAAGTGAAACTCAGGGAATTATGCATTGATAGGGAACAACATGAAATTAGGTCTGGTTTCCTGGGTTTTTTTTTAATCATTATCTTACATTTCAGTTTAAAGAAGATTTTTTTTCAGGATTTCTATTCATTAAGTCATCCTTGGAAGTGATGTGACTTCTCTCTTCTATTCCCTGCCCTTTGCTTTTCCCTTTAAGGCATTTTTACTACAGAGAACCTCCTGGTTTTGTTCAACTTATTGGTAGGATATTGTTGTTATTGGTAGGATACTGTTGTTATTGGTAGGATATTTTTATTGACAGGATGTTGTTGTTATTGACAGGATGTTGTTGTTATTGACAGGATGTTGTTGTTGTTGACAAGATGTTGATGGGTTATTGTTGTTATTGATAAGATATTGATGGGATGTTGTTGGTAGGATATTATTGTTATTGAGGGGATATTGTTGATGGGATATTGTTGTTATTGATAAGAGGTTGTTGGTAGGATGTTATTGTTATTGAGGGGATATTGTTGATGGGATATTGTTGTTATTGATAAGATGTTGTTGATGGCATATTGTTGCTGATATGATATTATCATTGATGAGATATTGTTATCGATGGTATATTATCACTGATAGGATATTATGATGCTGAGAATTACACAGCATGTTCTAAATCCCACTCTGGGTCACTAATGTGAGCAAGCCTAACAGAAAGTCACCTGGGAATACACATTTCTGGTGTGTTCTGGAAGCCTCCTGGCTGACAGTGTGATTTCACATGTAGTTTGGCTTTGTCACTTGTGTTTCTTCAAACAGCGCTTTAGAGCCAAGCACTGCAGGGACTGGCCACACACAGAGGGTTTTTTGGTTTGGTCATTTGATGAGGGAGCTCATTTTACTCAGAGGCTTGAAAAATAACATCCAGTGCAACTCTAATTAGCCTCATCATGGAGAGCTGGAGAAGTTCCAGCTGCAAAGGGTTGGTTTAGCAAATATCTCTTCACGCAGCGACAGCCAAGCAGATCCTGAGCCGTGTGATGCAGAAGGTCAAGATCAGTTCATGGAACAGGCCAAGTTGGTGGGGTTTGGGTTTTGGTTTTTCCCAGTAAATTATTGCTTCTGGAGCTGCATTTTGGAAGGTAAAAAGATGGTATTTAAATTGCCTGTCATCCTTGATGGAAAAGAACCATTTTCATATCCTCAAATATTTAACAGTCTGTGACTCAGCCAATTATCATCTGAATCATTTTGTTTCATTTTGTATCCTGGAACTGTGAAACTTGAGGAAAATGGTGCAATTGTAGAAGGAAAATACAAGAACAGATAAATGTTGGAGGAAGGGATTCCTCTTAGAGGAATGTGACTCCTCTAGGAAAAGAGGAAATGGCTTCAAGTTGCACCAGGGGGAGGTTCAGGTTAGATATTAGGATGAATTCCTTCCCCACAAGGGTTATCAGGCATTGGCTCAGGCTGCCCAGGGAGGTGGTGGAATCACCATCCCTGGAAGTGTCCAAAATACCTGTAGATGTGGTGCTTGAGGCCATGGCTTAGTGGGGAGCATGGCAGT
The DNA here is from genome assembly GCA_013399015.1 of Galbula dea. Taxonomy (NCBI): domain Eukaryota; kingdom Metazoa; phylum Chordata; class Aves; order Piciformes; family Galbulidae; genus Galbula; species Galbula dea. The sequence continues at coordinate 171,881 of VWZX01010251.1, forward strand.
GTTAGGTTAATGTTTGGACTCAGTGGTCTCAGAGGGCTTTTCCAACCTGCCCTGCTCACCAGGGGAAACAACCCTCTGGAGTGATGGGGCCAGATAGAAGCCACCACTGCTGGTAAGAGTGACCATAACAGGAAACCCAAAATGGGGCAAATCTGGGCTTCAGTCATGCTAGAGCTTTGCTTCCTCTGAGTGACCCCCTAAAACCATGGGGCTGTGACCCATGCTTTTGTTGGCACCAGCTCCCTTTTGTTACCATACTGAAGGTTCCTATGCAGTTCAGGGCTGTTTATTCTGCTTTGTTTCACCTGTTCCATCCTGAATGTTTCCTGAAATAGCCTCAGGGGAACAAACCTGAATGTCTCAACTGCCTTGTTGCCATGTGGAGGGTGATGGCTATTAAAAGCTGACTGCCAGGGTGCTTCCCTGCCTGCTGTCGGATGGAAGGAGAAATTACATCGAGCAGAGTTCATGAGTATTGCTACACTAAGGAGCTCTCAATCAGCAGTCAAGCAGATAGGAACTGTCATGCTCATTTGCAACAGAAGCTGCCATCTGATGATCCAAATTTGCCTTCAGCCTTCTCTCCTGGAAGCAGTCTAGTCCCCCCCCCCCAGAGCCATGTGCCATTGCACACCTAATAACAGAGTCACTTTTAAAGGCTTTCAGAGTTCTCCTCAGGCTTCTCTGTTTCTGTACATAACATCTTCCCTGTTGGAAACTGAGCTGAGTTTCATGATGTGTTTTGAAGATTAGCTCAGTGTCACTAAACTGTTGGCTTTTTTCTAATGGTGGAAGAGCTTTGCTGGATCATTTCAAATTCTGGAGCTGTAAAGCACCAAGTCTTCCCAGGCACTGCATCTTCTATAAAAAGGCACAGATATACCCTTAAGGATGGCAGGCAAATCTTCTTGCCACGTCATCAGCCTGTAACTCATCATAATTTCTCCTGATATCTGATGTTCCTAAATGAGAAACACTTTCCTTTAACTAATGCTCAGGAGAAATTCCATAAGGGAGAGATTTATTTACTGAGTGAGCACATCAACTTGCAGTAAGGCACTGAAGAACTTAGGAATGTAGTTATGGTAATTTGGAGAAAGTAAAATAGGCAATTTGTCTTCCAGATATTGCTAAGTCAAATGGAATTACAGAATCACACAGAATCCCAGCATGGTGGGGGCTGGAAGGGACCTCTAAGGATCACCCAGACCAACCCCCCTGCCCCAGCAGGGTCACCTCCAGCAGCTTGCCCAGGGTCACCTCCAGCTGCCTTGGCAATCTCTCCACACCAGGAGACTCCACAGCCTCTCTGCAAAGCCTGGGCCAGAGCTCTGGCACTCTCAGAGGCTAGGTCAGGGAGAATAACATCCCTCGACTTGCTGGCCACAGTCTATTTCATGCACCCCAGGAGGCCATTGTCCTTCTTGCCCATGAGGGCACATTGCTGGCTCCTGGTGACCTTGTTGTCCCCCAGCACTCCCAGGTCCTCCTCCATGAAGCTGCTTTCCAGCAGGTCAACCCCTAACCTGCCCTGCTCCATGAGGTTATTCCTCCCCAGATGCAGGACTCTCCTCTTGCCCTTGTTGAACTTCATGAGGTTCCTCTCCCCCCACTCTCAGCCTGTCCAGGTCTCACTGAATAGCATCACAGCCTGACTGGGGGTCACCACTCCTCCCTCTTTGGTATCATCAGCATTAGAGCCTTTAGGCTACATCTCCATGGTGATTGCAAATCTAAGGTTGGTTGTGATTTTACAAAGAAAGGGAGTAAAGCTCCTGGGTTACTTCCGTTCTTGCACAGCTAACTGGAGTTAAAAGCTCTTCTATCAAATGCTTTATCAAAAGATTCCAGGCTAAATTCCCAACATTTTACCATCCATCCTTCTTTTATTTGAGAAACCTGAGTTATTCATTCCTGTAGCATGATGCCCTGATGCAAAACTTCAGCATTTGGAATTAAATAGTGCTTATTTTAACATCTTAATTTCCTTCTCCAGAAGCACTTTCAAGTACTTACAGTCCATGCTGACATTAAGCAACAGCTTGTTCTGTTTGTTCTGTGGCAATGGGAGATTAAAAAGCAGCTTTGGAAACAGCTCCCCTGGAAGATTAAAGAAAGCAAAGGATGCAGTTTGCAGATGCAGCTGGAATTGTGTTGAAAATGGGAAGCCTCAGTGCCTGTCGTAAGAGAATTGAATGTGACTTCAAAAGCAACAAAGAGAAAGAGTGCTTGCAGCTTTCTTCAGGTGAGCTCAGATCCTGCCTCTGAACAGTGACACATAGATAAGGGATAGATAGACAGCTAAGGGATAGACAGATAAGGGATAGATAGGATAGATAAATAAGAGATAGATAAGATAGATAAAACCAAGACCTGAAACCCAAGGGAGCTCAGTTCCTGTCCCTAAACAGTGCCAAAAGAAATAACTAAATAAGTTGGTAGATATATAAATAAATAGATAGATAAATCCAAGAGCTGAAACCCCAACCAGCTGATTCACTGCAGCAGAAAAGCCTGATGAGTGGCCTGAGCTTCTGGGGCAGCTCAGATCCTTTGGCTGCACTCATTCAATCATTCCACAAAGCTAATTTAGTGTCTCTTCTCTTCAACCACGTCACAGGAGATTAAGTGAAAGTCTTGACCAGCCCTTGCCTGTGTAAGGGACTCCTCCCCATCCCTGTGTGCAAAGCCAAAGGCTCTGGGTTGTGATCAGCCTTGTTGGAAACCATGGGGAAATTCCCAATGCAATTTGGAAGCTGGAAACTCTGAGGATGGAAAGAAGGGAAGTGATAACCCTAACTCTGAGCTGCTGCTGGGAGGCCAGGCTGAGGGAATTGGGGTTGTTCAGCTTAGGGAAGAGAAGGCTCCAGGGAGACTTCACTGCAGCCTTCCAGGACTTCAAAGATTTAGAAGAAAGCTGGGGACAGACTTTTTAGCAGGGCCTGTTGGGACAGGACAAGGGCTGATGGTTTGAAACTGGAAGAGGGAGATTGAGACAAGAGGAGGAAGAAACTGTTTACAACGAAGGTGGTGAGAGCCTGGCCCAGGATGCCCAGAGAGGTGGGAGATGTCCCATCCCTGGAAACATCCCAGCTCAGGTTGTCTGGGGCTGTGAGCAACCTGCTCTAGTTGCAGATGTCCCTGCTGGCTGCAGGGGGTTGGACTAGATGACCTTTAAGGTCCCTTCCCACCCAACCCAGTCTATGACTCTATGACAGCACAGCTTCCTGTTGAACAACAGGAAGATATTGTTCCAACCCAAAACCTCCTCCTTCAAGATCTGTATGAAAGAGGAATATTTATCACCAGAGTTTATTTTTACTGGACAAGATGTACAGCAAGGACACAACTTGTTGGGGGGGTTTTTGAGTGAAGCAGCTGAGTCACTCAGCTTTAAAGAGGAATGTGGTTAGGCAAAGAAAGAAATTGAGAAGCAAGCTGGTGACAGCAAGTGATGAAATAGGAAGAGAAGAATCTAATAGCACAGGTTTGAGGATGAGAGTCCAGATCTAGATGGCTTCACTGAAACAGTCCCACATTACTACTATTAATAGCACAGGGGGAAAAAAAGCTACTCCCATGTTGCTTTCTCACACTTCTGTACATTCTCTAGAGCTGTTGTAAATGCTTCTCTTCTGCACCTGATCTACTGCAGGCAGCCACCAAGCAAAGAGTTTTAGGGAAGCTTTTATGGTGGCAGTTCAGCTGAACTCCTTTTCTCTGCAGTCCTACTTTGCTGCTGTGATCCTTCATGCTGAGGGTGGACTGAGCCCCTGTGAGAATGTGGGAGCCAACATCTCAAGACCCACTGAAACCCCCAGTGGAAACCAAGAGTTGTGAGGGAGGGAATGTGGAAATGTTCCTTTGGTAAATCTTTAGCCACACTTCCAGCTTTCCCTCTTTTCTACTCCTTCTTCTCAGCCTCAGTCCCATATTTAATGTTTAACATCTTTCATTTTTCCCTTTTCTACTCTTTTTTTCCCCCAACCTCAGTCCCATGTTTAATTCTTTTTTGTTGTTGTTCTTCACATATTTTTTCCCCCTCTATGTTTCTAGCTGAAGCATGGTCACAGAGTCTGTGAGCTCTTCTGTCTGATCACTCCCAAATAGTCTGTAAAGCAATTGGAAAACAAAGTTCTCTTTTATTTCCTCTTCCCTGACTGTAAGAAGTGAAATAAGTGCTAGGTAAAAAATTAACATCATAGAATTCTCTTGGTTGGAAAAGACCTTTAAGATTGTCAAATTCAACTCTAAATACATCACTGCCAGGTCACCACTAACCCATGGCCCTCAGCACCACATCTCCAGGGCTTGGAAACCTCTCCAGAGATGGTGACTCCTGGGCCAGGGCTTAACAACCCTTTTGGGGAAGAAATTGTTCCTCATGGCCAACCTAAACCTCCCCTGGCACAACTTGAGGCTGTTTCCTCTTGTCCTATCACTTGTTCCTTGGGAGAAGAGACCAAGCCCCACCTGGCTCCAGCCTCCTCTCAGGGGGCTGCAGAGAGTGAGAAGGTCTCCCCTGAGCCTCCTCTTCTCCAGGCTAACCAAGCCCAGTTCCCTCAGCTGCTCCTCACAACACTTGTGCTCTAGACCCTTCCCCACCTTCCTTGCCCTTCTCTGGCCACACTCCAGCACCTGACAATGCTGACACTGAATAGAGTTCTCCATGGACACTTTGTGACCTGGTTGCTGCTGATGACCTTTCTCTCACTTCTGAAGCACTTTGTGTCTGATCCTTCTCCATCCCATGAATTTATTCTGGCATGTTCTTCAGACCAAGAACTGTGCTTGTGATTCTGGGCACGTTTGGAGGCAATTTGCTTGACTGCTAGTTGCAGTCATATGTCATGTCTAGAAATTGCTTATATTTGAACCACTGCTGTTGTGGGTTTGTTGTCTAAGAGTGACAGAAATAGAACCAACTTCACCTGATGAGATGTTCTGTGTTCAAACAGTGTCACTGTTCTCAGGAGAAAAGCTGCTTCTTAAGAAAGGACCTTGCAGGCAGGCTGGGCAGTATTTCATCAAGCACACAGCAAAAAGCTATTAATATTCTTTAGTCTCCCTTGACAAGCAAATTTGGTGTCAGAAGAAGAAGTGGAAATGCTCTTCTTGAGCCTCTTTGGTGATGTGGCTTCACTGTCAGCTTTGTCACTTCTGGGTATCATGGAAAATTTGGCCATTTGTTCAGATCTTTTACCTAAGCTCTGGCCTCTAATGGACTGAAGGGTAATGAGAAGAGCAAAATCTGGCCCCAGCAGAGGAATGACTTCATCTTCCAGAAGGAAAGGGCAAAAAATGTATAACACAATTATTTTCTTGTTTTCCTGTAGTCATTTAACCATTTCTCCTGTGACTGAAGCCTAAAAAGGGCCAGTTCAGTAATTTACTGATGAACTAGGTGAACAGAAGTTTTTAATGTGCACACTTGCTGTGACAGCTTTGGATGGGAAATGGGCTTTCCAAGACAACATTTCTCAGCTGGGGAAAGTTGGATGGATGTGGTGTGCACCCAGACCTCTAAAGCTGGAGCCCCTAGAAAAGAGGGGGATTAGAAAATAGACTTTTTATCTCAAGCTGCTAGGAACTTTCCAAAGGTGAATAAAAGTTTCTGAGATGAAGCCACAAGACTAATATTAGATTAGGTCCTTCAGATGATGGAGATGATTTGGGGTTATTTATAGAGCAGCTGGCTCCTGAATTATTGGATATAAGCAGTGACAAAAGGCTCTATTCACACTGACAAATCCACATCCTGCCACAGTAACTGTGCCATCCAAAACTCCAAATGAATGGATGGAGACAATTATTTTGAAGTTGCTGAGCTGCAGAATCAGACAGAATCTTGCTGAGGCAAACAAATGATAAAGATCCTCTACAGAAAATTCACATGGAATTTTCTTTCCCAACCATGAGTTCAATCATCCAGCAAAATGCTCTTTTCAACCCATGAAAATGACTTGGACTAAGAAGTAGGTTGAAGATGTGTTGCTTCTTCCTGCAGGAAACATAGCACTCTTACAAATGAAAGCTTTGGGTTTGTTTTTGTTTCTCCTTTAAAGGTTCTATGCCTAGTGAAAGCTAGGAGGAAAAGACACACAGGACCCAGTATCTAATCAGCTGCCCCAGTCCAGACTGGAAAGCAGGACTCAGCTGTAACATCATGGTTAGTCCCCTACAAACCTGATGGTTAAAGTGACATGATAGAGGTACTGAGGAGGCAATCAAAAGGGTAGCACTGAAGGTAAGAGGATGCCCTAAATGGGAAGGAGAGACTCCTTCAAAGCTGTCTTCATTTCAGAGCCTGGAAATGCAGGTTGTGCTGTCACTCAGTGAGACCTGGACAGCATGAGGGCTGGGGGAGAGGAACCTGGGTCCTACACCTGGGGAAGGATAACCTCACAGAGCAGGACAGGTTAGGAGCTGACCTGCTGGGAAGCAAATCTGTGGAGGCAGACCTGGAAGTGCTGGTGGACAAGAGGTTCCCCATGAGCCAGCTAAGGAGAATGATGGGTTTGCAGCAGTGCTGCTTTTCCCCTTCCCATCTGCACTGTCTTATCTTTCTTGCTCTAACCAGCAGCCCTTTGAGTTGTTGTGTTTATAAAGCTTTAAAATAGGGCTGACTGGAGGATATAGTCTCTGGAAGGGACAACTTTCCTCCAAAGAGATGACCTGTGGAAGGATACTCACCTGGAGTTACAGTTCAGGTTCCCTCCAGAAGCCCAGAGCTTGTTTGCCCTTCTCAGGGCATATCTCTTTAAAACTGTCAGTAGGAGGAGTCTGTGTGTGTCACTCCTAATTAAACCATTAGCTCATTAAATAGCTGTGGTCAGCCATGGCAGAGCTCTTTGGAGCTCTATGTCCTCAGTATCCACACTGGGCTTGCTCTCTTCATGCTGAGGATGTTGCAGTCTTCTAGGAGTCATTTCAACTTCCACCTCAGAGGCTCTCAAGGTAAGAACCTCTTCAAGTTAAGGAATTTAGTGCCTTTTTCCATGCAGTTCCAACACCAAGTGTGAATGAGTGTTTGGATTCTTTGGTTCATGTCAGAAGATGCCCCAAAACTGTGTTTTCACTGATGGTTGTGTCAGTTTTGGCTTCATAAAGAAATAATTCAGCTATGGTGTGAGGAAAAACTACATTTCTAGCAGCTTCTGAGGGGTTCTTCTGAAATTCCTTTGCTTTTCACCCAACCTTCTCCCATGGAACACAACCTACAAGAACAGCAGTAGATGTTTAACCAACAGTGGTTAGCTAGAGGACAATTTATTGGGTAGTAGCAGCCATCTCTTGACTGTAGACACAATTCAGGAGAACATAAACATCTCAAAAGAGCCAGGAAAAACTACTTAGTCATTTTATAATGTCCAAAGAATATGATTACCATGAAATAGCTCCAGAATCTCCATGAGTTAGGAAATCCTGGGATGTTTATATCTATATTTATATGTATCTCCCTCCATGACTTGTTCCAGGTATCTGATTTCAACATGAGCAACTCATGCAAACATGGATTTGTAGTTTCAAGATTCAGAATTGCATCTTTAATATAATTATCTTAAAAATAGGGTTTGAGACTTTTAATATATTAGTTTTCTTTCAAAGGGAGCACTGGGCTTGAATGCATGTCAATAGTCTTGGAACAGGCAAGAGCTTTTATTTACTTGCTTGTGGAAAAATTTGAACTGAGTTAAGCACATTGGTTTCAATCCAAAGTGCAAGGGAGTCTAAGTGTTAAAGCAATCCTTGAGAGACTGTGAATCATCTACATTCTATACCTTTCTCAGCACCAACCTATTGGGCTCTGTATAAGCTGGCTAACCAAACAATGAGGGAGAAGATCCTGTGGGATGAATTGGGTTGGGGATATTTTTCTGTGAGTGGGAAGGAAATATTTATAATATGAGAGCAAATGTCATCTGTGGTTGGTTGCAGTGCTCCAAACATCTCCTGACCTTGCTTTGGGCAATAGTTTTCCACATGTGCATGCACTTTATGACCCTTTTTGGCTATATATTCCTCAAGAAATTGTAAACCCATCCAGCCTTTGTTAGATAATAATGTGAGAGGCTTGCTCTTTCAATAGGCAAGTGGTTTTGGAAAGGCAAAATCAAGTTGCTCTTCAACTGGAAAGACAGAGTGAGGGCAGATGGAAATGTGGCATTTGAACTCCTGGTTGTGGTGTTCCTGAAAGCCAGTGGTGGTCAGCAGAAAGCACCTAGAATGTCTGGTATTTCACTTTAAATCAGGGCAAAACAGAAAGGCTCTTGTGATTCTTTGCCATAGTGCTGCTTCCCTTTTCTCCCAGCAGTAGTACAGCTAGGAGTGAGCTGGTGCTGAGGTGCTAATGTCTGGGCAGAATTTAGGTCATCTGCATGACAACAGTTTTGCAAATCTATGCAGACAGGCAGCAACTGTGACAACAGTCAGAAGGTTAAGAAAGATTCCCCCTTGTATCTGTTCCTAGAGAGAGAACACACAATGAGCCTCTAACATCTTCTACCTGGGGTCTTCAGGTACAAGGAAGTGGAGAGGAGACATCACAAGATACTTTCTTCTGTAGGCATTCACACTGAGCAGCTCTCTAACTGTGCCTTCAGGTGAAATCAGGTGGAACATAAAGACTTCATCTCTTTGGTATCTCAAACATCTTACCCTACTACTCTTGCATCTGCCTCCCTCGACTTCTGAAAGTCTGGCATCTAGAGATGATGAAGACCAAGTAAAACCAAACCTCTTCCCTTAAACCATGATCTACTCTGTGAGTAAAGTTAACACTGTTAAGTTCCACAGCATCTTCTTAGTGGCCAGGAGAGTTCCTTCCAGCCCCTGCTCTGTTCAGGTTGGCCATTTATTGCACATTTATTACATTTCAAAGTCAAAGGGGAATCTCTTACAGCTCCCTAAGTAATGTTCTGTCTGTATTGGAAGTGTGGTTTGCAAAATGGACTCTGATCTATGGATCTGCTCTAGTCATCCAACTTATCTTGGCCTTTCTGAGTGAGATTTGTTTTAACCAGAAATTTCATAGCATCCCCTTGGTGGGAAGAGACCTTTAAGATCATTGAGTCCAACTGTTAAAAACACATCCAAGCCACCACTAAACCATAGGATCATAGAATTGTTCTGGTTGGCAGAGATCTTTGAGATCACCGAGTCCAACTGTTACCCAGCACTGCCAGGTCACCACTAACCCATGGCCCTCAGCACCACATCCTAAGGAGATGCCTGTCCCCTCTTAGCAGCCTGGGTCTACTCCTCTACTGTGGCTTGATAGAGGGCAACATCTACTTGAACTCTTCCATGTTCCTGGCTTACTAAATATGAGTTGATTGCCACCATCCCATGGGGAGGAGGTAGCTTTCGTCATTGAAATGTCAAGTGCCAACACCCCAGAGCAGGAGAAGAGGGGATCAGTGCACTGAGCAGCTGGTGCTGAGGAGCTGATGCCTCCACTCAGGAGTTTCAGGTGGTTAACTGGTGGGTTTGGTTTTCCTACATTCCATGAGCATCAGTTTAAAACTCTGCTCCACACTGTAAGCTCCTCCAAGGGAAGAGGATGCTCACAATGCCTCCAGGATAATCAAACTCTGATTGCTGGGTGGTTGCCCCTCATTCTGGTGAAGAATACAAATTCCAGAGTTCCTAGCAAGGTTCCTCCTTGTTTGCCTAATCACCAGATCAAAACAATGAATTCCCCACACTTGTAAAAGGCAGAGTGAGCAGGACAGGAGCACAGAGCTGAGAGATGCAAAGGGTTAATGATGTGTCAGAGCAAATCAATGGAAACTTGCTAATGAGTGACCTCTGATGGACCTTTTGTGCATCATTAGGCAAACTTAACAAAGCTATCACAAAATGGTTTGGGTTTCTTTATCTTATCAATCCCTCAGGCTTTCCACATTCTTTATATTAAAAGCAACATTAAATCAAAAAATCCACCTTATATATTGTGCTACTAAATCATTTCATGGTATTTTAGAAGGGGTCCATTTCCACTTGCAAATACTTTAGCCTCTTGCCTCCTCCTCTTGCCTCCTCCTCTTGCCTCCTCCTCTTGCCTCCTCCTCTTGCCTCCTCCTCTTGCCTCCTCCTCTTGCCTCCTCCTCTTGCCTCCTCCTCTTGCCTCCTCCTCTTGCCTCCTCCTCTTGCCTCCTCCTCTTGCCTATTTCAAGTTCCCTATCAAGTTTTTGACTTCTGGCATAAATGATGTGAAGCTTCTCATCCTCTGCAGGTGTTTTTGCAGAACTCAAATCAATGTTAGCCTTGGAGCAGCAGATATGTTTCTCTCCTTCATGTTTCTTATCACCAGACCCTTCCTCCTGCTCTTTCACCATCTCTGGGTGCTCTATTCTCTTTGCTTCATCCATTCATGCATGCTTTGGGGCTTGGGAAAGGTGTCTCCCCTTTGTCACTCAGCTCTGAAGTCATTCAGAGAGCAGAAGCTGCTGTTCCAGTGAGAGCAGGGTTAGTAGGTCATCAGAAAGCCCTAGCAGAAGCACCTCCCCACCTCCAACCTTCCCACCTTCAGTCCTGCAGCATCAGGTGATCCAATTCATGAACTGCTCTAAGACAACATCCACCAGAGCTTACCACCAGCCAGAGGAGGATTCTGTCCCAGTGGAGTGGAAATTATCACCTCTCATTTGCAAGTCAATTAAATTCATATTTTTTTTTACCCTCTGCAGTTCTGCTGCTCTCCCACCATCTGCTCTCCTCAAGACAAGCAGTTGGGACAACACTTTGAGCATCACTCTTCACCTCACCCCTTCCTCTGGTCCCTCCCCATGCAGTTGGGTTTCTGCAGCTGCTTTGCTGCCTCTCACTGCTTTCCAGCTTGGTTTTTCAGTTCTCCAGCAACACAGACTTCTTTCCTCACCATTTCTCCATTCACAGTTTCATTTCACATATGTGGACAATTTGCAGCTGGAGATGAATGTTACATAAATAATATGATTAATTAGCACTTGTTCCTGCTCTCCACTTCCTCAGCACTGCACAAACCAGCTAATCAAGCAGTTAATAAACAAATTAAGCAAAACCAACAGGAGGTTTGCATGAGCTGTATTCTCTTTGTCCTTGGACAATCCTCTTGCACACTGGAATGTTGTGAGGTCTATAATCAGAAATAGGGATACAAAATGCTCCTGATTAGGTGATTTCTTCAGTTTCCTCCCAGTAAAATATAATTGAATAGCAGCACTCATGGAGCTGGAGATAAGGAACCTGAGGAGACTCTGTGGGATTTTCAAAGAGCTTTTTCCTGCAACCTCTGTCCCATTCCCATACCCAGAAATGGGCCAGCAGCATACCCCCAGGACTGAGGTCCCACATTCAGGACTCCTCAGGATTCTCCTGGTGTCTCTGGTTATTAGCAGAAAATCATAGAACTGTTTGGTTGGAAGAGACTTTGAAGATCATCAAGTCCAACCCTTACCCAGCACTGCCAGGTCACCACTAACCCATGGCCCTCAGCACCACATTTCCAGGGCTTGGAAACCCCTCCAGGGATGGTGACTCCACCACTGCCCTGGGCAGCCTGGGGGGGAGATGGGCTGGCCAGGCTCTGTACAGTGAAATCATTTTATATAAAATCAATAGAATTTATTTATTATATTTATAGAAACTAAAGGTAAAATTATAAACCTCTACATATTCATTTAAGTATGTAGAATTTATCTACCTGCTTTCCATCCTTAAGGAGCAAGGGCCAGGTTGGCTGATCATGGCTGTGGGTCTGCTCTCCCAACATCATGAGACTGGTTGAGGTGTTTTCTTCCCCATCTCATGCTGTTAACACACTTGATGCTGGGATGACACTGCCTGAGTGCCAGATGTCTAGTTGCAAGGTCTGAGCACCTCTCATGTGTCCTTGAACTTTCTGCACAACAGCAGCAGAGCTGTGTGAAGTGGCTGCTTTCATCTTGAGGAGGAGTACAGACTAGATCTAAAGAAGACATATTTTTTTAAGCTGAGGGTGGTGAGAGCCTGGCCCAAGTTACCCAGAGAGGTGGGAGTGTTTTATGCATTCTCTCCAGCACCTTTGGGAGAGTTGTTAGCTTTGTGGTTTGTGACTATTCCTGTGCAAAACAAGATTGACCAGGCTGCCCAGAGAGGCTGTGGAGTCTCCTTGTGTGGAGAAATTGCCAAGGCAGCTGGAGGTGACCCTGGGCAAGCTGCTGGAGGTGACCCTGCTGGAGCAGGGGGGTTGGACTGGGTGATCTCCCAGGGTCCTTTCCAACCCCCACCATGCTGGGATTCTGTGAGCTTTCATATCTGTCAAGTGAATCCTTGCTCAGCACCTCAGATCTCAGACACATGAACTCCATTCCTGATTCCTATCTAGAAAGGATCTATTTTGCTATAGACATGGCAGGACACTGATCTCCAGAGGTCCCTTCCAACCCTCACCATGCTGGGATTCTGTGAAATATGTAGACTTTTGGGGTGATGGTGGATAGAGAAGCTTGTGGGTTTATGATCATTTTAGGATTTGCCTCTCTCTTAGGTTCCTGTCTGCTTTTAAGCCAAGCCTTGCATGCAGATAGCATACAGATCTGGCAGTGGGGCAGTGTTGGGTGAGGAGCTCTTGAAGCTTCTTTTTCCAAAGGAGCTTTGGAATTATTAAGGTTTTATAGAAGTGATTCTTTCCCTGTCAATTGAGAGCAAATTAAAACCATTTACTCCCAACCAGAAGAGACTGAAAACCTTCCCACTGGTACTGATGCAGGAACATTTCCTAGAGACTATGTTATTCCTCCTGTGGATTGATGCTGAGGGAAAGCCTATGGTTGGGGGGTTTATTTTTACCTCTTTCTGTCATGTGCAGACTTATGACTCAGCCTCAAAGGCAATTAATATTTATGAGGTTGGGCTGAGAATGATACAGGTGCTGTGAGACTCTGGCAGGTCTGACACTCACACCTTGCTAGAGAGTGGTATAAATACCTACTTCAGTTTGAATGAATTACATTGCATTTAATCCTTTCTCTGTGAGCCTCCAAACAGATACCATCAGGTATCAGCCCTGCTTTGGGTTCTTTGGCAAGGGACAGGAGCTGTCAGTATCATTTTTGGACACATTTCATTTCTTGCTCAGTGTTACCTGAACTTATCACTGACCCAGAACTCTGAACCTTTCCTCACTGCTGCTGAAATCAGAAGGTTTTCTTCTTTCATACCTTGAGGAAAGGAGCTGGGGGTACTGGTGGCTGAAAAGCTGGCCATAAGTTGGCAATGTGAGCTCACAACCCAGAAGCCAATCCTGTCCTGGGCTGTATCTCCATCAGCATGGCCAGCAGGGCAGGGAGGGGATTCTGCCTCTGCTCTGCTCTGGGGAGACCTCAGCTGCAGTGCTGGGGCCAGCTCTGGACTCCTCAGCACAGCACAGACACGGAGCTGGTGGGGCAGGGCCAGAGGAGGCCACAGAAGTGATCTGAGGGCTGGAAGCTCTCTGCTGTGAGGCTAGGCTGAGAGAGTTGGGGTTGTTGAGCCTGAAGAAGAGAAGGCTCCAGGGAGAGCAGCTTATTACTGGTAACTTGGTGCTCTGGTTGTCTTGGGGAAAATAAGAGGTTTGCTCTGGGCAGGGACCACATCTTCATGTGTTCTTGTGGCTGTAGATCAGGAGCTGAGCTGTCAGCACTGAAGTATTGCATTAATATCTGCTCTGCCTGGGTTAGCTGAGCCTGCAGCGTGGTGGAGCAGGGACCTGGGCTTGCTTATGATTTACTTCATTATATTTGTAATTTACTGGGGCTCAGCACTCAGCAGGATTTGTTTAATTGTCTGAGGGAGGCTGTTAATTTTACCAACGAGGTGAAGTAAGTCTGTGTAGTATTACAGGGAGGAGGTTGAGGCTTGTGCTTACTGCTAAGCTTTCTGCTGCCTCCATTATTGCCACTCTAGCATGATTAAATTCAGTTTTCAAAAGTTTTGTTTGCCTGCAGTTACCAGCCACTCCTCCTTTCTGTAATCATTAGGATTATTTTGCTGTATTTTGGGTGGTAAACATAGGAGGTTCCTGCCTAGTTCCTAAAAGGTAAAACAGATGAATAAACAAATAAATGAAGCTAATGGCTTAATATGCATTCAATGGTGTTCTAAACAGGGTTTCCTCTTAACATCTGAGGTCATCTGCTGTTTGCCATCACAGGTGCCCTTGTGGAAAGGGTGCACTGGGTGTAAAACTCTTAGTACCTCTGTGTAATGGAAGAGATTTGGGCTGTTAGAGGAGGTCAGACTCCTGATATTGCTTACAGGAGAATGGAGAGTCATGAACTTCCACTGTGGTTTAATTCATAAACATATGAAAAGGGTGGAGGGAGAAGGGGAAAAGAATCAGGTAAAAATGTGACCCACCTCCTTTACAGTATATTTGAGCTAAGTCAGAATGGGGCATAGACAGCAGAGCCCCAGGAGTGCTGGGGGTGCATCCTGTGGAAGAGAAATCAAGTGGCTTCCTATGTTGAAACCACTTGGAGACCTGCCTTTTAGTTCTGCACTGAAATGTAGTTGAATGATAGTGGTCATGCTGTGAATTGGTTTGCAGAAGGCAGAGATGTGATTAGAGTCTACTTCTTAGAACTGAGAATAGTTTAGGCAGAAAGGAATTACAGGTGATCATCTAGTTTGAAGCTCCTGCTCGAGCAGGGCTGATGTCAAGGTTACCTCCAGCTGCTGAGTGCCTTGTTCAGCTGAGTGTTCAGGATCTGCTGGGATGGAGATGCCACAGCCTCCTGAGCACCTCCTCCAGGTCATTCTTTGTTCCTGTCCCTCACTGCAGGTTTCCCAGGTGTCTGTGGAGGCTTGACCCTAGCTGGATGCCAGGTGCCCACGGACTACCATCTCAAAGTCAAAAGTCCTTTTGTGCCATGTCCTGTTTCCAAAAGAAAGAATCTAAGAAGGTGGCAAATGTGCTCTTAACCTGCATCCATCCTGACCTCTGGGTCTTTCTGAGCAGGATGTCTCTGAACATTTATAGTTAGCTGAATTCAGAGGGGGGGTTAAGTTTCCCACATCTCCCTAGATTTCTCCTGAAGACATGATATGAAGTTCATGAGCTCCTGTGGCAAGTTCCACAGCACAACTGCCCATGCAGAAAGAGTCAGCTCCCTTTGTTCATTTCTCTGCTTTCTTCCTCTTTATGGATGCAAATCTCAGCCAGTTTCATCTGATGTCTCTAGCTCTTCCATTGGGCAGTGAGGGGAAAAAAATATCTTTACTAACCCTCTCCATGGCAGTCAAGTCCTCATGGTCTTTCATGATTCAATTCTCTCTTTCATAGACCAGAGACTCTTACCCTAAAGGTTTATCCCTTGTGCAGAAGTCATTCTGTGCCTTCCAGCACCATCTAACCCTTCTGTGAACCTTTCCTGGTTAGATCTCTCTGATTCAATAGAAAATAGTGAAAGAGGGTAGGAAAGGTTGGCAGCTGTGGACATACACAAACAAGAAGGATCAGAAGCAAAAAAAGATGATGAAGAGAGTAGATGTAAGGGTAGACTCAGACTAGATCAGAGGAAGAAATTGGTTACACTGAGGATGGTGAGAGCCTGTCCCAGGTTGTCCAGAGGTGGGACATGTCCCATCCCTGGGACCACTCCAGCTCAGGTTGTCTGGGACTCAGTTGGACTTGATATCTTGAAGGTCCTTTCCAACTGTGATAATTCTATGATTCTATGACTGAGCAACCTGCTCTGGTTGCAGAAGTCCCTGCTGACTGCAGGGAGGTTGGACTAGATGACCTTAAAAAAGGTCCCTTCCCACCCAACCCATTCTATGATTCTATGATTTGGAAGAACTACAACCCAAAATTTGATGCTTTACAAGGATGTACATCCCACTTCCAAAGGAGGTTATTTAGGAGCATTTTCTAGCCCACAGAAGTGTGACACCAGACCCTCTGAATAGGTCTCTTCTGGCTTTATAATCATGAGTTTGGAATATTGGTCTTTTCTGACAGCTGATGCCCAATAGTTAACTGTGGTCTAGGTAAAGGTATTCATTGGAGCATCAAGACATCATAACTCATGTAGGAGTCTTCAACACATTGAACAAGCTGTTGTATTGATGACACTTCAGCCTATCAAATATATAACATATATTTAAGCACCCTTAGCCATACATATTTTTTTCCCCTCTCTTTCCAGTGGAAGTTTGATGGGAGCTGTCAACAGCATCTGCAAGGAAAAACGTTTTGCACTTCATCTGGCTTGTACCTATGAGTTCTACACAAGAAAAACACTAAAATGAAAATTAAAAATAAAGAATAAAATAAGCTAGACCTTTAAGTGGTGAGAAACAAAACTTGAAATAGGGAGATGACTCAGAGCTCAAATATAGAGCACAGAGGAAAGCAATTTATTTCTGTTACTTTCAGTGAGTGGTGCTGGAGAAGAAGGGGGAAACATAGGAATCATTTTCCTCAGCAGATAAAGAAAATGGCTCAGAAATAAGTATTTTTCATGATATAATTTAAAAAAATCATCTATTTCACTGTGCAGTGATTTGGGGTTTTTTTCCCATGGGAATTTTGTCCAACATCCATCAAATGCTGGTGGGGAAGCAGCCTCTGTGTGTGTGTGAGCAGCTGGTGGTTGGTCAAGTTCTCTCAGCATCCTCCAGAGAGAGGCTGTAGGACTCCATGGGGTTTGTGTGGCATGAGAAAAGGTGGTGGAAGGATGAGGCTGGGGGAGGGAAGAGCTTGCAGAGAGTCAGTAGCTTCACAGAGGCAGTCACACATAACTCATCTCTGCATCCTTCTGCAGGAGGGGGGGAAAAAAACCTTCCATGTGTTGTGCAGGAAGAGCAAAACGTGAGATGCCACCACACATTGAATGTGATCACAGCTCAGTGTTCTTTATTTTGTGCTGGTTTCCCTTGCAAGGAGGAGAGTGTGGCACCAAGTGAAGGTTTTGCTGCAGACCACTGGTCTAAAGCCACTCAGTGTTGCTGTGATTGTTAAGGAACCTGTAGCTGCTTGCAATGGTGATGGTGTTGTCTTGTTCTGGGCTCCTAGTGTTAACTGCTGCACTTTGGTTGTGTTTCAGAACAGTCAAGCATCAGCTACTGGAAGTGACACCAGAATTGCAGAGCATGCAAAAGGTCTCTTCAACCCAGACAACCTAAAATGGAGAAGTGACTGAAGGTGAGTCCTTTCCTCTTGCTCTCTTGATCCTACTCCTTGCTCTCTCTGCGTCGCCTTTGCCTGTAAAAGGCAGAAAGCCAGATGACTGCAGGTTCTGTTCTGCTTGAGTGGAAAGGAATTTGCCTGCCAGCTTGCTGTTGTGGCTTAGAACATGGTCTAGGTGATAACTCACCTTTGTAATCAGCTAGGCTTGCAGACAGGGGTTCTCTGAAGGGTGTGGTGAATGGGTTTCAGGAGTCCAACATGGACATGGAGCATGTAGACATGAATGTTGAGTAGAGTTGTGTGTGCTGTAACTGTGGAGTAAGTGTGTGAGGGGCAAGGGTTGAGTTGGCCTGGAGGAGTACAATGAAAGAGAGATCAGAGATGAAGGTCAAGTACAGGAAACACCTTGGGGAAGTGGTTGCAGCATCTCAGAAGCAACACTGAAATGTTCTGAAGCTCTGGCAGGGAAAGGACTGCCTTGTCACAGTTTCCAGTGGTTTTGGGGGAGTTTGAGGGGTTTTGTTGGATGTTTTTTGCTCTGGGTTTGTGTTCATGTTTGAGTTGGGTCTCTCCTTCCATGTTGGGTCTCCTTTCTTTGGGATGTTCTTTGGTTTTCACAATATATGCTGCATAAAGCTTGGACCTTGCCAACCTGGTAGAGATACTGAAGATAATCCAACCTCCAGCAGGTCTAACCTGTGGAACACAAGTTGAGTAGCAGGGAAATGTCCACATGTGGTAAACTTCATGAAGTTAACTGAATCATGACAAATTAAAATGAACAGACCCCTACCTTGGTTTCTTCTTCACCACACAACAGACTTAAAAATGCCTACATTAGGAACAGGGCCTGATGTTATTATTGTTGTTGTTGTTGTTTTCCATCAGTTTATTCTTATCAGTTTATTGCCCTTCTGTGAACTTCTGAAGATGTAGATGCTTCTTAGGAGAAACTCTAGTTATGAGGCTTCTTATCAGCTTATTGCTCTTCTGTGAAGAGGACATCTTGCTTGGGGCAAAAGGGTGTGAGCTAGGGCCATAAGAAATCCCTTCCCAAAGGAATACAAAAGAAAACATGATGTCATTGGAGGTATTTTGGCTGGGGACATGTCTATTAGATATGGGACATGTTGGAACAGGGCATGGTTCATTTATTTTCATTGTATTTTTGGATCATCTATGTCTGTTATTTGGTGGTTGTGAATCTTGATCAAGGGAGGTGCAGATGGAGCTTCAGTATGTCAGGAAATCAAGAGATGTTTATCAGCAAGGAGATGGCTGGGCTTTGGAAAAGGAGAACCTCTGGGAGAGGTGTTAGGGACACAGAAGAAATTGAACTTGATGAGACCAAAGAAAAGGAGAATAATTAATCCTCTACAAGGAAAAGGAATGTAAGAAATGTAAATCTTAGTCTTCCTTGGGGACTGGACTTAGATGATCTCCAGAGGTCCCTTCCAACCCCTAACCTTCTGTGAGTCCTCTCTGGCTGGGAGAGAGGACAGAGCATGCTCTGTGGGATCTGATTCTGCAGCAGCCTCAGGCTCTTCAAAATACTGTTCCTAAAGGGAAAAAGACCCAAGGCATGGGGAACAAACCACCACTTGAAAGCCAGGATGACCCTTGCTGCAGTACAAGAAGTGAGAGTTATTTTACTCCTAATGCTGGTGGGAAGGTAATAACTGTCAGGAGAAAAGTGAGAAGTGTTGCCCCAGGTGAGGGACAAAAGCTAAGGGGAGGCAAAGGTGCTATAAGCAAATATAGAGAAAAATAAAGCTTTCAGGTGCCAATTAAAACCTGATCAGGACTTGCTTGTGGCTTTTTGGTTTGTTTTGGGTTTTTTTCTTAAAGAAAAATTTAGGCAAGACTCTTTATTGTAGCTTGAATGCTAAATCCCAGACTGATATGAAAATCAGAGGGAAGAAACTTAAATGACAATGAGGGGTGAAATGCCTCCTCTATAAGATAAAACAGGAGATTTCAAAAGGAAATGCATTTTATACATCCTACTTCCTTCTCTACTGGTGGGAAAACCAAACATCAAACTAAAAGACAGGGTTAAATCTTGAAGAACATGGTGTAGGCAAAAAGAGAGACTTGGTGAGATGTAAAGAGCCAAATGCCTTTGTGCACCAGTGGCCTGGCTTTATATTTGTGTGTGATTAGCACAACAGAAGCAATAACACCAGGAAAAGTCTCTGCTTCAGACAGTCTTTGTATTTCAGTGGTGCAGGGATGGAACCTGCACTGTGCAAAATAGGAAGAGCAATTTGTGCTTGCTGGATAGTGAAGGGCTGCCCAAGGTCCATTAGGAACCTCAGAGACACAAGAAATTATGTTCTCCTGAAAGCCTTATTTTATCTGAAACTCTCTCTGCCATATGGTGATTGTTGTAAACTGCTTCTGCAATCTGCTTTATTTCTGCTGTAGACTTTCTACTTATCTCTTGGTTTGTTGCCCTTCCCTCTCAGCTCTTTTAGCTTCTCCCTGCATGCTGCAGGCATAGGTGAAAGAGCTGGCAGATGATTTGTGGAGATCAGGTTGCATAAATCTTGGGGGGGGGGTGTGTTTTTTTCATTCAAGGAGTCTTTTTGTTTCCACTCAACGTAGGGAACAGCCTCAAGTTGCCCCAGGGGAGGTTTAGGTTGGACATGAGGAACAATTTCTCCCCCAGAAGGGTTGTCAAGGTCTGGCCCAGGCTGCCCAGGGCAGTGGTGGAGTCACCATCCCTGAAGGGTCTGAGGAGACATGGAGATGCGATGCTGAGGGAAAGGGCAGGTGAGCAGTGAGTCACAGAGGGGACAAGGCAAAGAACATCAGCATTCAAGACTGGAATGCTCAAGAGAGACCACAGCCATGGCTGGATGCAGGGACTGTGCTCTCAAGGCCAAAGGAAAAACACAAGGAAGATGTTTTAACAATTAACCAAGGACAAAATGTATCATCATCCATACCATTGAAGATTTGTGCACTACTTTTCCTCTTAAAGCCCAGATTGACCTGAGCACACTCATGAAGCTTAAGCAGGCAAGAAATTTCCTGCAAAGACTCTCAGAGAGGTCATGGAGTCTCATCCAACCCCCACCATGCTGGGTTCTGGGAGCCTGGTTGGAGTTGCATTGAGTTAGAGGCTACACAGACATATAAAACATCCAGACAGCCTCCAACCTGAGCAGTAATTTTGCTGTCACTGGGCACTGCAGCCCTGACTGTAGAAATAATGTATTTTCTTTCTCTTTTTACACTTCACTGCCTAAGGTCTGCATGGCTGAAGGCCAGCAAGGACTCTTTGTAAGCCACTTTCCTAGTAGGAGTTCTAGAAGAAGAAAGCTGGGGAGGGACTTTTTAGGAGGTCAGGGAGTGATAGGACTAGGGGGAATGGATGCAAACTAGAGGAGGGGAGATTTAGATTGGATATTAGGAGGAAATTCTTCCCTGTTAGGGTGCTGAGACACTGGCACAGGTTGCCCAGAGAGGCTGTGGAAGCTCCATCCCTGGAAGCTTTGAAGGCCAGGCTGGATGGGGCTGTGGGCAACCTGCTCTAGTGGGAGGTGTCCCTGGCAGGCAGGGGGGTTGGAACTAGGAGATCTTTGAGGTCCCTTCCAACTCTGGCAGTTCTAGGATTCTACATCTTCCAACCTTAAAGATTCCATGTGAAATGATGTAGAAAATGGATTCATTGCAACCAGTGGCATTATAACTTGTGTGTTCTGCTCAGGGGGTTTCCAAACTTACTTTTATGCTGTATAAGAGGAGAGGGTTATGCCAGCCCAGTGTTAGAAATTCAGGGTATAAATGGTTATAATTTGGTTAAAAGTGAATCTAGTTGCATCTAAAGTACAAAGAGAAATAAGTGCTTGGGCAGTGGTTGATGTAGCCTAGATATTTTGGGATTCTGTTTATCCAAGACTGATCAGCATGACAAAGAGGTTATCACATTAGGTGGTTGGGGCTCTCTCAGTATATAGAAGCTATTCCTCATCTTTATCAACTGTGTGTCATTATCAGGATGCAAACTCCGCTGATGGCAGCATTCCTCATCCTTACCCTGTAGATGTTCCACATGGTCTGTCAGCTCCAACAAGGAGATGAAGCCATATGTATTTTAGACAGATTACTGCTGGTAACTGCTGCATGGCTTTTTGTGCAGCTTATCAAAATTCAGACTCAAAAGCAGCTATTGTGATGTCCAATGATGGGAGAGGAATTGTGAGCAAATGGTAAAATACATTACTTTTCCAAGATCAGGACATTCCACCTGGTAGCTGAGTTGAAGATGCCCAAGGTCCAAGCAGTTGATTGATGTTAGTGATTGAGAAGATGAAAGTGCAGATGTTTCCAGTTTGGGATTTGAGGTTTCTGCAATGTAAGTGAGGCAAAAAGTGATTTATCTCCTTGTGAACTTCAACAGCTTTATAATGCAACTATTCAGATTTGGTCCTGTGCCTCAGAGCAGTGTCATGCTTTTCCCAAAGGCTGCTGTGATTTCAGCTTCAGAGCCCAGGATGAAGACGTCTTTGGGTCTGGAGGGTGTCCTAATGGACAGACCTGGTCATAATCAGGGTTTGAACAGAGTGAAAATTGAGTTGTGCAGCTTTATGAGGAGTTAAGTAAGTTCACTTCTTGACTTGGCCAAATGAATCTAAGAAATGCTTGCAAAAACTCATGTCATTATTGAATCACCTTTCCTTACCTTGCACATGCAGTGCTGGCTCATGGCTGGGCCTGAAGATCTTACAGGTCTCTTCCAACCAAAACAATTCTATGACTTGTGAATATATGTATATTTAGTTTCCTAAATCATTTTGGAGAACCACAGCTGGAGTCCTGGGTCCAGCTCTGGGCTCCCCAGTTCCAGAGACACAAGGAACTACTGGAAAGAGTCCAGCAGAGCACAGGAAGATGCTGAGGGTACTGAAGCATCTGTGGGAGGAGGAAAGGCTGAGAAGCCCTGGGGCTGCTTAGCCTGGAGAAGAGCAGCCCCAGAGGGGAGCTGCTCCATGCTGAGCAAGAGCTGAAGGACAGAAGGCAAGAGGCTGGGGCCAGACTCTGCTCAGTGGTGCCCAGGGACAGCCCAAGGGGCACTGGGCACACACTGGAAGCCAGGAGGTTGCAGCTGAGCAGGAGGAGAAGCTTGTTTGTTGTGAGGGTGTTGGAGCCCTGGCCCAGGCTTTGCAGAGAGGCTGTGGAGTCTCCTTGTGTGGAGAGATTGCCAAGGCAGCTGGAGGTGAGCCTGGGCAAGCTGCTGTGGGTGCCCCTGCTGGAGCAGGGGGGTTGGATTGGGTGATCTCCAGAGGTCCCTTCCAACCCCCACCATGCTGGGGTTCTGGGATTCTGTGATTTCAAAATGATAAATAAATGTAATTCTCTCTTTCTCTCTGATTTGGAAGCAGAAGTCAGGAAGTGTGGCCATGGAGATGAGGCAGCCTAGCTGCCCCTGGAGCTACAAATTGGACTGATTAGTCAAAACATATTTTCTTTCATACATGATGTGGAATCTGTCCAAGAGCCAAAATAACACTAGGCAAGACTGAGGGCAGTCAGGATGACATGAAGAAAGAAATAACACCACTGGGCTGAAACATAACTCAGAGGAACTCTAGAGCTTCTTAGGGTTAAGATCAGGAGCAATCCAGTATGAGAGAGATCTGAGCAGCTTGATAGGGATGCAGCTATTTTAGTTCCCCAGGAATAAGGCAGCTGTGATGCCAAACCATGCATCTCCATGAAGCTCTTACTGAACCCTTGTAGGATCTGGGTTTTTTTCAGTGGAAATTTGTAATGAGGATGAACTTTGTCCTGCAGCAAGATTTCTGCTCTGGCTTTGATCCTTGGTGACAGCACTCAGAGTTCCTTAAGGTCTCATGACAAGAGTTGGTGTCTTACAGCAAAGCAGCACATGGTGTGGGGGAAATGTGACCAAAGCAGCTCTAACTCTGCAGAGCTTTAGCAATGAGTTGATAGCACACCAGGTTTAGGGGTAAGCAAATTAATACCTTGAGAGAGGGGGTAAAGGATTGATCTCTTGTGGACCTGTCAGTAGCCAGAGGATCTGAGGAAAGGGAAAATATTTGCCATACCCTGATACTCTTCAAGAATGTCTTCATCCAGCGCTGCCCTCCACAGCACAGTGGGGGTTTTGTTTCCAATTAATAATCTTTGCTGTATAGGAATATTCTGTGTTTGTAGCATGGCCTCTCTGAGTCATTGGCTACCTGTCAGGAAAGAAGAGAAAAATCAATAAACCCAATATTTCTTAGCTCATAAATTCCAAACCAAACCTGTCTTACATTAAGTAGCTCTCATTCTATGTCCAGCTCTCGAGAGCTGTTTTGTTTTGGTTGTCTTAATTTTCTCAGTGGTTTGCTCATATTTAAACAAATTAACCATAAGGAACTCAAAGAAAATCATCTTCCTCTTCCTAAAAAAGTTGGATTGGTTCCTGTCTGGAAGCATGTATCTGGCATACATGGAAATATCTGGTTTCAGCTTACACTAAGTCCTTGATTTGTAATTAAAATCTAAATGGCAAAACAAATTGAGACTGACAAATGCAGTTTATTGAATTAGCAGATGACTTCTTTCCTGTCCTACAGCTACTCTGTCTCCAGTGCAGTTCCCTTTGATTGCCCAATTATATGCAAAATATCATTAAGTTGTGCTTCTTCAGAACCATTTTTATACTTTGTCAGCAGCTGTTCCTGGTTAGAGAGACTCTCCTCCCCATCCACTCTGCCCTAAAGAGGTCACATCTGGGGTCCTGGGTCCAGCTCTGGGCTCACCAGTTCCAGAGAGACAAGGAACTGCTGGAGAGAGTCCAGCAGAGCACAGGAAGATGCTGAGGGACCTGGAGCATCTGTGGCAGGAGGAAAGGCTGAGAGTCCTGGGGCTGCTGAGCCTGGAGAAGAGCAGCCCCAGAAAGGGGCTGCTCCATGCTGAGTAAGAGCTGAAGGACAGAAGGCAAGAGGCTGGGGCCAGACTCTGCTCAGTGGTGCCCAGGGACAGCCCAAGGGGCACTGGGCACCAACTGGCAGCCAGGAGGTTGCAGCTGAGCAGGAGGAGAAGCTTGTTTGGTGTGAGGGTGTTGGAGCCCTGGCCCAGGCTGCCCAGAGAGGCTGTGGAGTCTCCTTATGTGGACAGATTGCCAAGGCAGCTGGAGGTGACCCTGGGCAAGCTGCTGGAGGTGCCCCTGCTGGAGCAGGGGGGTTGGACTGGATGATCCCCAGAGGTCCCTTCCAACCCCAACCATGCTAGGGTTCAGGGATTTTTATAATAGTTATTTAAATTTTGGGGAGATGTTTTCCTAGGCTTGGTGCCATTAGTGCCTTCCTGATCGAACACACACACACTCTGGAGGCATTACATGTCTCTGAGAAAATCTTTCCATCCCACTATCAGCTGTAACTCCTGGAGCTCTGCCACTGATCACTGACTTTTGTTTTGCTTCTGCAATCAGTTCCTTTGCAGTGGTTTTTACCTAAAGGGACTATTAAAATTCAGAGTCACTGGATCGTGCAGAGCGAGGATGTTTGTGCATGTGTCAGGCACCTTAAGGAACAAGAGAGTTCACAGCAGCTAAGTCTGTTTGTTCTGCCTGGTTCAGCTCCTTGAAAGCACAAGGACTTTGCTTCCACTTCACAGGAGAACTTATGTTGTGATTAATCAATTATGAAATTATTAGATAATGACTTCTGAGATGGGTAATGGTTAATTAATAGTGTTAGTCTGCCACTTTAAATCACTGTGCTGAGGAGAACATGAGCTGGTGAAAATGGGCTTGGGGAGTGATACCATGCAGCCATGGGGTGAGGATCTGGTAATCCAGAGCTTAGGGTCCCACTTAGGGTCTGGTGCTTGGAGGTGGGAAAGATTCCTCAGTGTTCCACCCATGAAATGCTTCTGAGCTCAGGAGTCAGTGGCTTCAGCTGTGATGCACCAGCTGATGATGCAGACCTGCCTTTCCTCACACCAGCAAGAATCTCCTGTAGCTTTGCTCTAAAATCAGACATTTATGAGGGTGGTCATCACTGTGGGTGAACTCATCAAGTTCCCTGTCCTACTCACTGCCCCCTTGCTCCCTATGGCCTAAGAGGCTGGAGCTGGTTCACTAATCACTCTCTTGATTTGAAATTAAAAGAGAGACATCCAAAGTAAAATAATCATAATTATGAAAGGCACTAGAAAATACTTTGAAAATATTTAAGTAGCTTATTTCTTTCCTGAGGAGGAAGCTCCAGGTCTTCCATTTCCCCATGTCATCTCTCATTCTATTGTGCCCAAGGGCAAAATGTCATTTCTGGGCACTTCTAGTGATTTTTGTGCACAGAGAACAAACAGATATCAAGTGACTGAAGGCAGAGTGGATTCCATGCAGGAGGCTCAGTTTCCTTTTCTCCCCATACATTTTTAATAGAGATTTTCTTGGTTCTGAGGCAGTGAGTAGACTTCTGCCCTGGGTTTGATAAATGTCTTTATCATAGTGGTTGATAGCAAAAGCTGTAGGGCAAAAAAGTGTGCTCAGAATGCACTGATGGTATTTTGCCCCCAGCTTGCAGGCAGTGGCTGGATAACTCTCTGGGTGCAGTGATGAACTGCCTGGCACATCTAAAGCATCTTCCATTTCAGACCTACCAAATACTTAGGCAATTATCCCTGCAGCCAGCCCTCAGTGTAGTCTCAGAGCCTTGTACTGCCCAGACTAATGATACAGGACATCAAAAAAGATCTTAGAAACTCACTTTTGTGCATGATTGGGTTTAAATATAACCAGATAAGGTCATACCATGTTTGAGTTGTTTCAGAGGCTTATAGCAGAGCTCTGAATCTGAGCTGAACAAAGCTCATTAACTGGCATCACCTTCCTTGATAACAAGATGTTATCCTTTCTTTGATAATGAAGCCTTTTTAATGAACTAAGAGAATTTAGCAGGGTAGGTGGTTTAGAAGGACACCATACTGTCTGAACTAGGTCTTGGGAGACTGGTGATACCAAAAGGATGGAGGTTGTTTGTTGAATTGGTGTTTCATGATCACTGGTGGTGTTAACATCACAGAATTAGAAAGGTTGGAAGAGACTTCCAAGATCATCAAGTCCAAAATGATGAATGAAATAAAGAAGTTCATCCAGGAGAAGGAAATTGCACTAATTAAAAGTACAAAACATCTCTGGCTTACTGCACTAAAGACAGAGCCAAGATCCATGAGAAAGTTTAGCCTCATTGGGAACAAATAGTTCCAGATTCCCTCCAACAGGTGACAACCATTTCTTGATCTAGTGTCACACTCTGATGGACAACCTGCCTCTCTGGTATGATCTGTGCATCCCAGTTTAGAACCAGGAGAGAAATGGTGCCTTATTGTTTATAATTCCCATTTAATTTACATACCTGAGCTTCTCCTTATAAAGGATCATTGCATGTAAGTACAATCTGTGAGCAAAACAAATCCTGGAGATGCACCTCTAGAGGTCCCTTCCAACCCAAAATGTTCCATGGTTCTAGGAGTTTAAGCAGCTGTCAACCTTTAGGGTGAGTTAAGACTGGCTTTGGGTTTCCTGTGATAGAACTAGAGCAGTTTTACAGCTCAGAGTTGAATGTATCAAAGATGCTTCCCAACACTGCACTTTGGAGTTAGCAGGAGCTAACAAAAGAAGAAATCAGACACAAATTAGTGTTGATTAGGCAGAAGATGTAATGGCTCATCCTGAAATGTTGATGGGTTGGAAATAGTCATTGGCAGAGAGAATCCCAGACTGGTTTGGGTGGGAAGGGACCTGTCAAGGTCATCTAGTCCAACCTCCTGCAGTCAGCAGGGACATCTGCAACTAGATCAGGTTGCTCACAGCCCCAGACTACCTGAGCTGGGATGGTTGCAGGGATGGGACATCTCCCACCTCTCTGGGCAGCCTGGGACAGGCTCTCACCACCCTCAGTGGAAACAATCTCTTGGTTCAATCTAGCCTTCTAGTTTCAACCCATCAGCCCCTGTCCTGTCCCAACAGGTCCTGTTAAAAAGTCTGTCCCCATCTTCCTTCTAGGCCCTTGATGTCCTGCAAGGCTGCAGTAAGGTCTCCCTGGAGCCTTTTCTTCTCCAGGCTGAACAACCCCCAGTGTGTTCCCTGATGCCCTAAACACCTTGTTTCTGAGGGGAAGCACCCTCCTCATCATCTGGCTGGCATGTTTGTTGGAAATGTGCTTCATGACCTCTTGGGATATTAGCAGAGTGACCTTCCTCTCCACATGAGAGTCAAGAGGTGCCCAGAGCTTTCCTCTGCCCTCTCCTTCCAGCATCTCAGAGGGTTGCCACTGGGGCTTGCTGTGGGTCCCTTGTTCAGAGAGGATCTACAGCTGCCAAATATTGTCATGCTTTTCAGCCAGCATCTTCTGTATCTGAAGAGATATTGGGTCCATCTCCTGCATGGGACCAGAGAGGCCTCAAGGCAAACAGATTAGGACTTGAGTTCTTGGAGGAGATGATTAACCACCAACAAATATTGTCCAGTAGTTTTAAGTGGGAAATATTATTTCCTTCCTCCTTCTCTCTGTTTCATTATTATTTGGATCAAATCACATCTCCTGGCTTTGGTACAAGTATCTTTAAGAGGTTTCAGTTAATTAAGTTACAGGAGACATTCCCAGATGGGTCTAAGAAATCTGAGACACTGAAGTCACATTGAGCTCATACTCTAATGCCTTTTGTTCCTCTAATGCTGATGTTCAATTAGACATTCTAATGTCTGGTGCTTAAATGTATATTCTGTTTTTATTTGGTATATTATCTAATAGAGAGTTAACTGTCATCTTATATGGAAAGAATAATAGAATATATAGTAAGAATATATATAAGTATATATATATATAAGTATATATATATATTTATATATATATAAGTGTGTATATATATATATTTATATATATATAAGTAAAAAATATAT